>WOXC01011933.1:0-72728 GCA_011680675.1 Gymnobelideus leadbeateri | reverse complement strand
TACATACAAACAAAGAAATACCCAGAAAGTGGAGGTATGGTTCTACACTACTGACAGTAAAACAAATATTGATCAGATCACAGATTCAGTGAATAATCCAAAAATAATCTGTGTAACAATATTGTTGTATAAAAAGGGTTCCATATTTTATCCACATAACATGTTAAAAGAATAAATATGCATCTAACTAATGAATGATTTGTACACTAATATTATAATACAAGGACCAAAAAGACTTCATATTTTACCTAATTGCACATGTATGGAATTAGAAAGTAGTATTTCTACAAATACTTGAACATTCTTGACTTAGATATTTGACTATTTTAAGGGGATACACATATGTGGGAATATGTGAATTCATGTGTGTTTGTGCATTTCCTTATGGTCATTATAAAATGTTCACTAAATTAATGTAAAAATCTATAAATTTATCATAATTTAGTATATCAATATGTCTAACATGAAGTATAGTGTATTGGTTTTAAGTATTGAAAAATGCAATGAGAACTAGATAAATAAATTTCAATTTTAATATTCTCATAGTTCAGTATCACAAGATTTTGATATGTAGAATAAGAACAATATGTAATTTTATAAATGTACTGAAATATTTCATAAAAATGTATTGTTTCCAAACTATTACTCTTTCATATTTTTACAAAACACATATTAATAACTATTTTAAATATTAATGCTATTACATATGCCATTTGCTATTTTTATACTCACTATTAAAAATTGAAGATAGAAGAGGCAATGCACACAATTTTCATAATTGGAAGTAATAGCAATTATTTATGTTCCATTTCAAAGGCAAATATTAACGGGCCCTATAAAACATTAGAACTAAAAAATAAACTTTCCTTCTTCCTGAGATTATTCCAATAGAACCTCTTTTTTAAAAATCACTGATATAATATTTGAGCTGGAAATAATTTACATGCTTTCATTCAATCTGAGATAAATATTTTACATTATATATACATACATACATGCATACATACATACACCACACACTCACACACACACACACACACACACACACACACACACACACACACACATATATATATATATATATCAAGAACAGTTTAGAATCCTAATAATTCACAGGAAACAAAATCTGAAAAAAAAGAGTCAGCATTAAAGAGATGTGCTCAAAGGCTCAAAGGGTGAATCTGAGTGGAATCCGGAGTGACGGAGCCCACTGGAAGACGAAGTGTGGCAGAGTCCAGCCCAGGAGGGTGCCCAGTGTGTCCGGACTGGTCGAGTGCAAAGCGTGTGGTGTCTGCACAGCCCAGACCTAAGAGCAGACAAGCAGACTACACCAGAGAGAGCAAAAGTCCCAGCCTGCAGACTTACCGAGGACAAATCACGGATAGGATCATTGGAGCCAGGTAGGAGAGTCGGGCCCCCAGTGGAGAGAGTGGCTTCTCTGGCTGCATTTGGCCCCCAGCCTGGAAATTTAGAAACTACCTGCCTGTATAATACAGGAGCTGGAATGGCAAAGTAAACTCTAGCTGCTCTGATCCTCCCATCCCTCCTTCATGAAGCAGAAAACCCAAATATAAGTCTCCCACCCAGATTGAAATCCCAAGTCAATGGAAATAGCCCCAGGCTTGAGAGTCTCCAAGAAGGGGTGTAACTGAGATAGCCAGGAGTCTGAAGAGAAGAGAGGGTGGGGTCCCAACAAGCCCCACCTCTCCTCACCAACAAAAGCCTACTTATAGCCCAGGGTATAGAGGCAGAAATCTGAAGTGGTCAGACTCATCCCCACCTACACATCTACATTCCTCACTGACTTCCCTGACTTAGCCATAAACTAGCCACCCAGAGGTATTCAAAGTCAAGGTTCAGGCCCTAAACTCATAGCCTGAGAAACTAAGAAACAGGAAGTCACAATGGGAAAAAAAGAAGCCGAGAAGGAGAAGGGGAAGGCAAAAAAGTCTATTCGAGCATACTATGCAGGCAAGAACAACAAAATACACAGGACAATATAGACTCTCTACCCACACCTGAGACCACAGAAGGAAACATGATCTGGTCTCAAGCTCAAATAGCATTCCTGGAGGAGCTTAAGAAAAATTTTAAAGACCAAATCAGGGAGGCAGTGACCAACTTGGAAAAACGTCTCAGTGAAGTAATTGGAGAAAATACCTCCCTAAAAAAGGAACTTCAAAAAATAACTGAAGACCGTAATTCGATAAAAATTAGAAACAATCAAACTGAAGCTCAGAACTCTATGATGCAGCAAGAGTCAATCAAACAAAACAAGACGATTGAAAAATTGCAAGAAAATGTAAAATATCTCACTGGAAAAATAACTGACCTAGAGAACAGATCCAGGAGAGACAACCTAAGAATTATTGGTCTACCAGAAAGCCATGATGAAAAAGCAGCCTAGACAACATCCTCCAAGAGATAGTCAAAGAAAACTGTCCTGAGGTCCTGGAATCAGAAGATAAAATAACTATCGACAGAATTCACCGGACTCCTCCTGAGAGAGATCCCAAACTGAAAACTCCAAGAAATATAGTAGCCAAATTCCAGAATTACAAGATTAAAGAAAAAATTCTACAAGCAGCCAAAAAGAAACAATTCAAATATCGAGGAACTACAGTTAGAATCACACAGGACCTAGCAGCTTCTACATTAAAAGAGCAGAGGGACTGGAATTTGATATTTCGTAGGGCAAGAGAGCTAGGACTACAACCAAGGATTAACTACCCGGCAAAACTGAGCATAATCTTCCAGGCAAGGAGATGGTTGTTTAATGAAATAAGGGTCTTCCAGATGTTCCTTATGAAAAAGCCAGAGCTCAATGGAAAATTTGATCTCCAATTACAAGACTCAAGAAAGACATAAAAAGGTAAACAAGAGAAACACAGACTCACACATGCATAAGTGCACACACCCACACCCACAAACACACGCTCATTACTTGGGATGCAACAAGAGCAAAATGTTCACATCCCTATATGTGGAGCTGCTAACTGTCAATATTCAAAATCTTTATGATTATCATGACCTTCAAAAGGGTTATACTTAGATAGAGGGTGTGGGTATGAATGCACTAACCTGATGTCTAAAAAAAAACAAAACTATTAAGGGGATCAAAGGTACTGTAATGGGGAAAAAGGAAAGGATGAACTAGGAAAAGGTAAAATATGCCATCTGAAGGGACATTAAACCACACTATAGAAGAGGGGAAAGTAAGAGGGAGAGGAACAACATTTGAACACTATTCTCACTGGTTCTGGTTCAAAGAGGGATCAACTTAAATCAGTGAAGTTTAAGATTTTAATGTGAATAGACAAATAAACTCATTAAATAGAGGAAAAGGAGGGAGGGAGAGGAGCAATATTTGAAATTTACTCTCATTGGTTTGGAATCAAATGGGGAGTAATTCACTCTGATAAGTATAAAAACTTCGTCCTATAGAAAGCAGAAGGGTAAGGGGGGTGAAAAAGAGGAGACTAAGGGGCGGCTAGGTGGCACAGTGAATAGAGCACCAGCCCTTGAGTCAGAAGGACCTGAGTTCGGAGCCGGCCACCAAAACTTAATCCACACAAAACAAAAACCTAGCCGTGTAACCTTGGGCAAGTTACTTAACCCCAATTGCCCTAAAAGGGGCAGCTAGGGGGTGCAGTGAGTAAGAGCTCCGGCCTTGGAGTTGGGATGACCCGAAATCAGATCCGGCCTCAGAAAATGAGCACCCACACATAAATAATGACTAGCCGTGTAACCTTGAGCAAGTTACTTAACACCAATTGCTTTAAAAAGAAAAAGAAAAAGAGGAGACTAAAGGGGGGTATTAGAAGGGAGGGAAACAGTAATAAGGGGAGAGGGCAGGTTAAGAAGAGGGATCACTGGGTAGGAACACTGAGGGAGGAGGTGGTCAAAAGGGAAAACTTCAAGGAGGGGAAGGGAGAAGGGAGAAACAAAAACATAAACAGGGGAGGGAATAGGATGGAAGGGAAGAGACAGATAGTCATTATTACTGTGAATGTGAATGGGATGAACTCTCCCATAAAACAGAGGTGGATAGCAGAATGGATTAAAAACCATAATCCTACAATATGCTGTCTACAAGAAACACATTTGAAACAAAGGGATACCCACAAGGTAAAGGTAAAAGGTTGGAGTAAAATTTATTATGCCTCAGTTAAAGTAAAAAAAGCAGGGGTAGCAATACTTATCTCAGATAAAGCAAAAGCAAAAATAGATCTAATTAAAAGAGATAAGGAAGGAAACTATATCCTACTAAAAGGTACCATCGAGAATGAAGCAATATCACTACTTAATGTATATGCACCAAGTGGTATAGCATCTAAATTCCTAGAGGAGAAGTTAAAGGAATTAGAGGAAGAAATAGATAGCAAAACTATACTAGTGGGGGACCTTAATCTTCCCCTCTCTGAATTCGATAAATCTAACCTCAAAATAAACAAGAAAGAAGTTAAGGAGGTGAATAGAATCTTAGAGAGACGGTTTTATGAAAAAATCAACAAAATTGATAGACCCTTAGTAAATATGATAAAAAAAAGAAAGAAGAAAACCAAATTATGAGTATCAAAAATAAAAAGGGTGAATCTACCTCCAATGAAGAGGAAATCAAAAAAATAATGAGGAATTATTTTTCCCAATTGTATGCACATAAATATGATAATCTTAGTGAAATGGATGAATATTTACAAAATCACAAGTTGCCCAGATTAACTGAAGCAGAAGTGAATTACCTAAATAACCCCATCTCAGAAAAAAAAATCAAACAAGCCATCAAAGAACTCCCTAGGAAAAAATCTCCAGGGCCAGATGGGTTCACTAGTGAATTCTATCAAACATTTAAAGAACAATTGATTCCAATACTCTACAAACTATTTGGGAAAATTAGTGAAGAAGGAGTCCTACCAAACTCTTTCTATAACACAAATATGGTACTGATTCCTAAATCAGGAAGAGATAAAACAGAGAAAGAAAATTATAGACCAATCTCCCTCATGAATTTAGACGCAAAAATTCTAAATAAAATATTAGCCAAAAGACTCCAACAACTTACCACAAAAATAATACACCCTGATCAGGTAGGATTCATTCCAGGAATGCAAGGATGGTTTAATATTAGGGAAACCATCAGTATAATTGAGCACATCAACAATAAAACTAGCAGAAACCACATGATCATCTCAATAGATGCAGAAAAGGCTTTTGACAAAGTACAACACCCATTCCTATTAAAAACACTAGAAAGTATAGGAATAAATGGAGCCTTCCTTAAAATAGTTGATAGCATCTATTTAAACCATCAGCAAGTATTATATGCAATGGGGATAAACTAGAAGCATTTCCAATAAGATCAGGAGTGAAACAAGGGTGTCCACTATCACCCCTCTTATTCAATCTGGTACTAGAAACACTAGCAGTAGCAATTAGAGAAGAAAAAGAAATCAAAGGAATCAAATTAGGTAAAGAAGTGACCAAGCTATCACTCTTCACAGATGATATGATGATATACTTAGAGAATCCTAGAGAATCAAGTAAAAACTACTAGAGACAATAAATAAATTTGGCAAAGTTGCAGGATATAAAATAAACCCACATAAATCCTCAGCATTCCTGTACATCTCTAATGAAACTCAACAGCAAGAGATAGGAAGAGAAATCCCATTTAAAGTCACTGTAGACATTATAAAATATTTGGGAATCTACTTACCAAAACAAACCCAGAATCTATATGATCACAACTACAAAACACTTCTCACACAAATAAAAGCAGATCTAAATAGTTGGAAAAATATCAATTGCTCATGGCTGGGTCGAGCTAATATAATAAAAATGACAATTTTACCCAAACTCATAGTTTTATGCTGGCTGCCCCCATGCCTGAAATTCTCTCCTACTTTCCACCTTACTCAGTCCTTGTCTTCCTTTAAGCCTCGGCTCAAGTGCCAAATTTAACAGGAGGAGACTGGGCTAGATTGCCTTAAGAAATCATAAAACTCTTTTTAATGACCATGGAAGCAAAATCTCATCTTTCTAATAGCAATATTCTACCAGTATTTCTGTACATCAATGCCCCATGGAATTACAGGAAGGATTAATATGGATATCACCCATAGGACAATGGAGAGATTCGTGGTAGATGTAAGTAGGCTACAACATATGACCAATGAGAATACCAAAGAAGAAGAAGAGTAAAATATGTCACCGAGGAATTATATGACAGGAAGAAAACTTGAGCTGATCATATTGACAGGTAGACAGAGTATTCCAGTGGTATTCTCATGATGTCAAGCAAAACCAAAGAAAGTTCTAGAACATGGGGTAGATCTTTGTGACATAGGTATAGAATTTGCACAGGAAGAGCAGGAATGGATAAGATACAGTCTGGATCACTGGAGGAAATTTTCAAATTGATGAGAGTATAGATCTGTTTGAGCATTGTACATTTTGACAGAAGTATGGAGCAAACACTACACAGGGAAGATGATAGACATGTGAGTTATAAGAAGACAAGAAGTAGTATAGAGACTCAAAATGCATAGTTTCAATAATTTTTAAAAAATTGAGCGATATTTCACTTCAGCTCTTAGAGTAGTGATCTTCAAAGTAGGCAGGTAGAAAGGCTACAACATGATTTATTAGGCTGTAGAAAGAAGCTACTAAAATATCTTCATATTTATTTTAATCTAAAAATTAAAAAAATAATGTTCTGGTCAACACTGTTGTCCTCATTTAGTTGTATATCATATGGCATGTATTATGTACAATATTTGAGGTATTCTGAAGTAAGAGTGAGAGTTCCACAACACAAAGGGATTGACAATGGGAACTTGTTCGTTAATCTGCTTACAGCATATACTAGCATTGCAATTTACAAATACCTAGTTAAGTGGGTTTATAAATTATGTAATCTGGTTTTAACTAAACTAATTCTCACAAAATGGACAACTCTCATAAAAAGATTCCTGCAAAGAAACTGGGTTGAAGATAATATTAATACTTTGCAGATAAAGAAATGGCAGGGCTGTTTCTTCTGTTCTACATGCAAGCTCCCATTATTCACATAAGGTCAAAACAGGACAATCTAGAGTTTTTCCCCCAAATTGAAAATTATTTTAAAAATCTATTTATATCCACTATTATTAACACTGAACCTTACCTTAATGGTATATGGATCCTTGAAATATTAGGTAATGATACCATAAAGCCATCACAACTAAAAAGATATTTAAAAACCAACTTTTGCTGTCACTAATACTTTGTATCACTGATGAAAGCTCTCATACCTATGCTTTAAAAACTTGGAAATGAAAGTTTTCAATGTGTTTAAAAAATATCCAAGTAAAGAGTTTCAATGGGACTTAATGCATAAAATATTAAAATGAGACATCTCCGGTTAGGTTGCAAGGTCAAGTGATTGGTATAAGGAAAGATAGATATTTATTAGGTAATTTTACACAAAAATCTTTGCATATTTGGTGAAAACAATGGAAATATTTGCATTCCTAATTCAGTCAGCACAGCCAAAAATGTACTTCTTTAATTTGGATCTACATAGCTTTTAGAGGCATATTTTTACTTTTTGACTATGACTGTCATTAAATCCAAGTATTAAAATAAATTTAAGTTGGAACCAGACCTTCAAATTACTTTGATCTATCAACAAATTTTACTTTTTTGTTTTTAAATTTTTATTAAACAAATGCTTTATTAACTTCTGTTTTTCATTATTCATTTCCACCAGATTTCGAGTTACAATTTTCCCCCCGTTTTCCCCCTATCCAGCCACCCAGAATAGCAGTCCCACAAGATAACGCTTCCTCCAATCTGCTCTCTCCCATATCTTCTCCCACACCGCCTTCGACTTTTCCATTAGAGCAAGGTGATTCTCTGTGCCCCTATGCCTGCACATCTTATGTCCCAATTACAAGCAAAAGAGTATTAATAATAGTATTTATATATATTTGAAACATTTAATTTTAAGACCTCGAATTTCAGATCCATTCCCTTCCTCCCTTGTCACCCATTCCCTCTGGGAAGATAACTATTTCATTATGTGTTGTACATGTATAGCTATGCAAAACATTACTATAGTAGATGTATTGTACAAGGCTGCTTATAATTCCCTCCCACTCATCCCACCCCCCACCTGGTCCATTCCCTACTTTGATACTGTCCCTCTTCTATAGTGGGTACTTCCAACCTCCCCTCCCCCCAAGAATGCCCTCCCATCCATCATCTCTCCTTTCATCCCCCTTCCCCCTATTCTGCTGCAGGTTGAGATATCCTATTTAGTATGTATGTCATTCTCTCCCTGAACCAAACTCAATGAGAATGTGGTTTTGCCTTTTTGCCTTCCTATTCTTCCCCTCCCCTGCAGCCACTTCTCCTTGCTTCTTCTACATGAGATAGTTTACCCTACCCTGTCTCTCCCCATCTCCTCTTGCCACTTTCCTCTCTCACCTCATAATTTCACCCCTTAAGTATCATTCCTTCCCAACAAATTCAACCTATGCCCTCTCTCCATGTATACCTGTAAACATATATACACACATTCACATATGTATTCATATGACCATACACCCTTCTTCCATTATTTTCATACTGAGAAAGATTTCATCAGTCACAGTTATTGTTTTTCCATATAGAAATGTAAATAGGTCAACTTTGATAAGTTCCTTTTGATTTCTTTAACCTGATAACCTTCTCAGGCATCTCTTCCTTCTTGTGTCTGGATGTCAAATTTTCTATTCAACTCTGGTTTTTTCCTCAAGAATGCTTGAAAGTCCTCTATCCCACTGAATGACCATATTTTCCCCTGAAACAAAATACTCAGTTTTGCTGGGTAGGTAACCCTTGGGTTCAGTCCCAGCTCTTTTGTCCTTTGGAATATCATAATCCATGGCCTTCAATCCCTCAGGGTAGAAGCTGCCAGGTCATGTGCTATTCTGATTGTGTTTCCACAATATTGAAATTGTTTCTTCCTGGCTGCTTGGAGTATTTTCTCCTTGATCTGGGGATTCTGGAACCTGGCTATAATATTCCTGGGAGTTTTCTTTTTGGGATCTTTGTCAGGAGGTGATCAGTAGATTCTTTAGACCCCTATATTGTCCTCTGGATCTAAAACATCAGGGCAATTTTCCTTGAGAATTTCTTGAAGGGTGATTTCTAGGTTCTTTCTTTGATCATGGCTTTCAGGTAGTCCAATAATTTTTAAATTGTCTCTCCTGGATCTATTTTCCTGGTCTGTGTTTTTTCCCATGAGATATTTCACATTGCCTTTCGTTCTTTCATTTGTTTGGATCTGCTTAACAGCATCTTGATTTCTCATAAAGTCACTAGCTTCCATTGCTCCAGTCTAACTCTGAAGGAATGAATCTCCTCAGTGAGCTTTTGAGATTCTTTTTCTATCTGGCAAATTTGGCTTTTTGAGGCATTCTTCTCATTGCCCTTTTGGGCCTCCTTTGCCATTTGAGTTAGTCTATTTTTTAAGGTGTTGTTTTCCTCAGTCAGGCTGTTGACCCTCATTTCATACTTTTCCTGCATCCTTCTCATTTCTCTTTCCAATTTTTCCTCCACTTCTCTTATTTGATTTTTAAAGTCCTTCTTAAGGTCCTCTATGGCCTGTAACCCACTCATATTTTCCTTTGGGGCTTTTGGAACAGTATTTCTGACCTCACAGTCCCCTTCCTGTTCCATGCTTCTATCCTCTTTGCCCCCCAAAAATAGGAATCTAATGTTGTATTTTTCTGTTTAATTTTTTTCCTTTGCCTTGGCATGTTGCCACTTAATTACTTGACTCTTGGGCTTGTTACCACAGTATGGCTCTGCCACCAGACAGGGGAGCTTCCATCCTGAACGTGTGGGGGGACAACTTCCGTTTCTGGCAAGCTGGATATCCTCCCCATGACCTCCACCCCAGACCACAATCCAGATCCAGGGAGGTTAAAGCAAGAGCGATTACCCCCCAAGACTGATTGCTGGATCTCCCTATAGTTTGCAGGCCAGGAGCTGGAGCTGCTACTGAAAACTACAAAATGGTGTGTCTCCTCGTTGGCTTCTAGCCCCCAGGGGAGGAAGACGACTCGTTCCCCAAATACTGGTCCCAAAGTCCATAGGGCACTAACCTCTCACTTTGTCCTAGGCATGTCTATGTTGATAATTCTGCAATCGCCACAGCTGCTGGTGTTCTGGGGTCCCTCCAGCTGGTTGCTGGCCCAGCAGCCCTGGGGCTAAAACCTCGGCTCACTCGGACCTGGGCTTGGCTCTCCACACTGCTCGCTGCTCTGCCAGCTCCCTGATTGCTGCACTGGTCCTTCCTACTGGGCTGCTGGGCTGTCCTCAGCAGGAGGTTAGCTTGTCTGTGTCGTTCTGTGGGTGCTGGGGCTCCAGAAGTTGTTCAGATTCCCCTTTTACATAGTTTGGAGGTGATCTGGGGGGAGAGAGCCTTGGAAGTGCTGTTTCTACTCCACCATCTTGGCTCCGCCCCCCATCAACAAATTTTAAACCAAAATTTCAAAAAAATCATGAAGAGCCAACCACATTTATCACTAAAAATAACAGTAATTATATTTTAGTGACAGAAAAGGGCTTTGTATTGTTAATCAAGGAAATAAAATTAAACATTATTTTAAAAATACCATTTAGTTAATTTTATGTCATCCTTTTAAATTTCATATATATTTTATAATTTAAATATTTTATAATTACAGAATTAATATAATATATAACATAATATAATGCAATAATTATAATGTTAGTTCAATACAATTAATATAATATTAATTATCAAATATATAATCTTTTATAATTTATAGAGCACTTAGCACAGTACCTAACATATAGTAAACATAGTAAATGCCTGTTGATTTGACTAAGTAACATATTCGTAAAATAATATAAGTGCAGCAAATGAGAGAGAGGGAGAGGGGCGGGGAGAGAGAGAGAGAGAGAAAGAGAGAGAGAGAGAGAGAGAGAGAGAGAGAGAGAGAGAGAGAGCTGAGTCCTTTTTTTAAAAAACTGAAATTTTGGATCTCCGCCCACCTCCACCCCCGAAAGCCAAAAACCTTGGAGACTTTTGGCCCTAGATTACTCTGAGCCCAGTTATCATGAGTTTAAATTGTTCAGTGTTGCAGTGAGAGCCACCTGTCAAAACTATTATGGACTAATCTAAGAATTTGCTGGGTATTTGCCCTCTAGTGATGAAGGTTGATACTGCAATTTGTGGAAAAACTACCCCTTTTGAAAAAAACCAAGGTAGCTAGTCTGGTGGCTCAAGGAGAATGCCTGCCAGTGGACAACTCAGATGCCATGCTTTTTTGTTGAATACTCTCACACACATATTCAAATGTGATAGTCTTTAAAAATTTTTATTGTTATGTATTTATTTTAACCTTTTCTGTCAAAATTGAGTTTCAAATTCTCTCTCTCCCTCTCACACCTGCCCCACCCACTGAGAAGGCAAGCAAAAGGATATAAATTACACATGTGAAATTGTGTAAAATGTATTTCCATATTAGCTATATCACAAAAAGCAAAAAAAAAATAAAGCAAGAAAATTATTCTTCTATTTGCACTTAGAATTCATTAGTTCTCTCTCTAGAGGTGGCATCTTTTCATCATAAGATCCTCTGAAATTTTATTGGATCATTGCATTGATCAGAGTAGTCAAATCTTTCACATTTGATTATTATGATATTTCTGTTACTGTGCAAAATGATCTCTTGGTTCTTCTCATTTTACATCGTACCAATTCATATACACATTTCCATGTTTTGTTTTGTTTTGTTTTCTGAAACCATGCTTCTTGTGATATCTTACGGCTCAATAGTACTCCATGACAATCATATACCATAACTTGTTCCCCAGTTGATGAGCAAGCCCTCAGTTTCTAATTCTTTGCCACAACAAAAAGAGCTAAACAATTTTTGTACATATAGCTCCTTTTCCTTTTTTTTTTGTATACATCTTTGGAGTACAAACTTAGTAGTAGTGTTGATGGATCAAAAGGTATGCACAACTTTCTAACTCTTTGGGTATACTTTTAAATTGTTACCTAGAATTGTTGGAACAGTTCACCAACACTTTATCAATGTACTTATTTTCCTTCATTCCCTCCATCATTTGCCATGTCTGTGTGAGGTTGTACCTCAAAGTTGTTTTAATTTGCACTTTAGCTATAATATGCTTGGGAGTTTTCATTTCGGGATCTCTTTCAGGAGGTGATCAGTGGATTCCTTCAGTTTCTGTTTTACCCTCTGGATCTAAGATATTGGTGGCAGTTTGCCTATAGATGGCTGAATATAATATGTTTAAGCTCTTTCTTTGATCAAGACCTTCAAATAGTCCAATAATTTTTAAATTCTCTCTTCTTGATATGTTTCCCAGGCCAGTTGTTTTTCCAAAAAGAAATTTCACATTTCTTCTACTTTTTTTTTCATTTTTCTGACTTTGTTTTCTTGTTTCTTAGTGTCTCATGGAGTCATATGAAAAAATACTCTAACTCATTATTGATTGTAGAAATGCAAATTAAAATAATTCTGAGGTACTACCTCATACTTATTATATTGGCTAATAAGAAAACAAAGGTAACTGAAAAATGTTGGAGGAGATGTGGGGAAAATGAGATATTGATGGATTGTTGGTAGAGTTATGAACTCTAGATTATAACTCTAGAGTTATAATCACTCTGTAGAGCAATTTGGAACTAAGGCCAAAGTACTATAAAACCATGTGAACTAGCAATACTGCTACATATATATATATATATATATATATATATATATATATATATATATATACACATATACATATACACATACATATCCCAAAAGAGATAAAAAACAAAAGAAAGCAAAGAAAGGGCATGTATGCATAAAAATATTTATAGAGGCTCTTTTCTGGGCAAAGAATTGGAAAATGAAGGAATGCCTATCAACTGGGGAATGACTGAACAAACTGTGGTATGTGATTATGGTGGAATACTATTGTACTATAGGAAATGATGAGTAGGATGCTCTCAGAGAAACCTGGAAAGACTTATATGAACTGATGTTAAGTGAAATGTACTATGTACAAAGTGACAGCAATATTGTAGAATGATCAGCTGTAAATGACTTAGCTATTCTCAGCAATACAATGATTCAAGACTAAAGAATTTATGATGAAAAATGTTATTCATCCCCAGAGGAAAAAAAACTGATGGTTTCTGAATGCAGATTGAACCGTACCTGTTTTTACTTTATTTTCCTTGAGGTTTTTAAAGTATGTTTTATCTCACAACATGACTTTTGCGGAAGTGTTTAGCATGATTACACATGTATAATCTATATCAAATTATTTGCCTTCTCAGTGGGGGGGGAAGGTAGGGAGGGAGGAAAGGAAAGAATTTGGGACTCAAATTTTTTTAAATGAATGTTAAAAATTGTTTTTACATGTAATGGGGGAAATAAAATACTAAGTAAAAAAAAAGAAGAGTTGGGGGAAGGAAAGATATCTAGAGATATTGATTCTTGCTTTCTTTTGAACTTCATCTAGATAGATGTGGATTACATGTGTGTATACACAAATATACATATATGTATGTATACACATATACACATATACACATACTACATATATATATTTATGTACACACACTTTTCTCCCCTTCCTCTGTCACAACACAGATCATGATGACACAAAAGACAATACAATCAGATCTCTACAAGGAACAGGATATCTCCAAGACTCAAACAGTGGAGGGTTGTCAAGGTTTTAGGTGAAATGAGCTTTAGGCTAACACAGGAGAATCAATGGTTCCATAAGAGTCACTCACCTAATATGAAACCTATGTCATGCTAGGCTCTGGTCCCATCTGCTAATTCAATAAAGGAATATCTGGTGCCTTCCTATACATCAGAAGAAGGCAAGCAGAAATAGAAAAAAATCTGCTATCACCCAAAGGAGATCCCAGGAGGAAAAACTTACAGGAATATCATAGTCAAGTTTCAAAGTTCCAAGGTTAAAGAGAAAATTTAGAAGCAACAAGAAAAAAATTAACTTAAATATTGTGGGGCTATAATAAGGATTACATAAAAACCTAGCAGCTACTATACTGAAGGACTGTAGGTCTTGAAATACTATATTTAATGGAGCAAAAGATTTGGGGTTATGATCAAGGGCAATTTACCCACAAAAATTAAGTATGATCCTGAATGAAAGAAAAGGAATATTTAATGAACTGAAAGTATTTCAGGTACTTATGACATAAACAGTAGAACTTAACAGAAATTTTGGCATATAAATTGGAGGAGAAATATAAGTTAAAAATTAAAAATCAATTCTAATGTATTCAATAAGTCAAACTGTTTACTTTTGATATGTGAAAATATTATCAGAAATCTTATTAATAATTATTTTAAAAATTTGAAAGGCTTGGGTTGAATGGGCAATGATTCTAAAAAATAAAACTCTGTAGGTAGAGATTAAAAGGAGTAGTTATACAAATGAGGCACGAAAGGAAGAATTGATACATAAGAAGTAAGTAGTAGGGGATGGCAGGTAGTGCTAGAACCTTAATCTCATGGGAAATGGGCTAAAGAGGGAACATTATATATATATATATATATATATATATATATATATATATATATATATATATATATATATATATGTATATATATATATATGTATGTATATATATACACACACACATATATACACATATATGTATATATGTATGTGTGTATGTACAAAAGTCTTCTAAATTTAGAAAGAAAAAAGAGGACAAGGGAATAAGGTGGAGAGAAAAGAGGAGGGAGGGATTCTTAGAGGAGTAAGTAGGTTAAGAAATGACAGGGTGAGGAGGCAGAGTCAAGATGGCAGAGTAGAAACAGCACTTCCACAGAGCTCCAGCCCACACCACTTCAAAATTATGTAAAAGGGGCCACTGAATGACCTCTGAGTTGCAGAACCCACAAAATGACACAGAGAAGCTAACCCCCCCACTGAGGACAGCTTGGCAGCTTGGCAGGGAGTGGCCAGCACAGCACTCTAGGAGCCAAGCCCAGGCCTGCTTGAGTCATGGTTTTAGCCCCAGGGCGGCCAGACCAGCAGTAAACTAAAGCATAACATTCAAGAAACTAAAGCATAACATTCAAAACAACATAACATAACAACTTATTATTAAGGTGGCCACAGAGTCTTAAACAAATCATATCATTCAGTATATATTATACTTATCTTTAAGGGGGAAGAGAAAATACAAATATCCACCCCAAGGTCACTGTAAGTTACAAATCTCATCAGTCAATACAGAACATCCAAGTAATTTCCTCTTTCATCTTGACTAGAGGCTGGTTTCCAATCATCCCTAAGAGGTAGCAGAAAGTACAAACACCATCCACCCTTACATCACTGTAAGTAAAAAATTTTATCAGTCAATACAGAGTATCTAAAGTAAAGGACTCTTTCGTCTTGATTGAAGTTGGCTCCCAGAATGCCTTAAAAAGCTGACTTTGAACAAATTTCAAACAATGTGAAAGGGAGCTCTGAAAAACTTCTGGAGCCACAGCACCCGCAGAACAGCACAGAGAAGCTAACCTCTTGCTAAGGACAGCCCAGCAGCCCTGCAGGGAGCAGCCAGCGCAGCGCTCTGAGAGCAGGCAGCACAGCACACTGGGAACCGACAGCACAGTGTGCAGAGCTGAGCTCAGGTCCTCGGTTTTAGCCCCAGGGCGGCCTGGCCTTCAGCCGGCTGGAGGAACCCCAGAACACCAGCAATTGTGGCGATTCCAGAATTATCAGCACAGATATGCCTAGGACAAAGTGAGAGGTTAGTGCCCTATGGACTTTGGGGCCAGTATTTGGAGAATGCGTGGCTTCCTCCCCTGGGGGCAGAAAGCTGCTGAAGAAACAGCTGCACAGAAGCCATTTTGCATCGTCAGTAGTGGCTCTAGCTCCTGGTCTTCGAACTATAGGGATATCCAGCAATCGGTCTGGGGCTTAATCGCTCTTGCTTTAAACTGCCTGGATATGGATCGTGGTCTGGGGGGGGAAGTCTGGGGTGGATATCCAACTTGCCAGAGTGGGTGGAGGCTTTACAGAGGCCACCCAACTGGCAGAAGTTGTGTAGACCCCACATTTGGGCAGAAGCTCCCCTGTCTGGTGGCAGAGTCCTACTGTGGCAAAAAGCCCAAAAATCAAGTAATTAAGTGGCAACATGCCTAGGCAAATGAAGCAAAATAAGCAGAAAAGTTCAACATTGAACTGCTATTTTAGGGGCAAAGAGGCTCAAAGCATGGAGGAGGACTGTGAGGTCAGAACTCCTGCATCAAAAGCCCCAAATGAAAATACAAGCTGGCTACAGGCCATAGAGGACCTTAAGAAGCAGATAAGAGAAGTGGGGGAAAATTTGAGAAGAGAAATGAAAAAGATGCAAGAAAAGTATGAAGTGACAGTCAACAGCCTGACTGAGGAAAACAACACCTTAAAAAATAGACTAACTCAAATGGCAAAGGAGGCCCAAAAGGGCAATGAGGAGAAGAATGCTTTAAAAAGCCGAATTTGCCAGATGGAAAAAGAATCTCAAAAGCTCACTGAGGAGATTCATTCCTTCAGAGTTAGACTGGAGCAAATGGAAGCTAGTGACTTTATGAGAAATCAAGATACTATTAAACAGATCCAAACAAATGAAAGAATAGAAGGCAATGTGAAATATCTCATGGGAAAAACCACTGACCTGGAAAATAGATCCAGGAGAGATAATTTAAAAATTATTGGACTACCTGAAAGCCATGATCAAAGAAAGAACCTAGAAATCATCCTTAAAGAAATTCTCGAGGAAAATTGCCCTGATGTTTTAGACCCAGTGGGAGAAAGAGGTTGAAAGAATCCACAGATCACCTCCTGAAAAAGATCCTCAAAAGAAAACTCCCAGGAATATTATAGCCAGGTTCCAGAATCCCCAGATCAAGGAGAAAATACTTCAAGCAGCCAGGAAAAAACAATTTCAATATTGTGGAAACACAATCAGAATAGCACAGAACCTGGCAGCTTCTACATTGAGGGATAGAAGGGCATGGAATATGATATTCCAGAGGGCAAAAGAGCTGGGAATGAACCCAAGGGTCACCTACCCAGCAAAACTGAGTATCTTGTTTCAGGGGAAAATATGGTCATTCAGTGGAATAGAGGACTTTCAAGCATTTTTGATGAAAAAACCAGAGTTGAATAGAAAATTTGACATTCAGACACAAGAAGCAAGAGATGCTTGAGAAGGTAATCAAAGAAAAGAAATCAAAAGGAACTTATCAAAGTTGGACTATTTACAGTCCTACATGGAAAAACAATAACTGTGTTTGATGAAACCTTTCTCATTATGAAAATAATTGAAGAAAGGTACATGGCATATGTTCACAGGTATACATGGATAGAGGGCACAGGTTGAATTTGATGGGAAGGGGTGATTATTATTTTTTTTTTGGAGGGCAATTGGGGTTGGGTGGCTTGCCCAGGTTCATGTGGCTGGGTTTTTGTTTGTGTGTTGGGTGTCTGGGGCCGGATCCGAGCTTGGGTCCTTCTGGCTCCAGGGCTGGTTCTCTGCTCACTGCGCCACCTAGCTGCCCCAAGGAAGGGATGATTCTTAAGGGGTGAAGTCAAGAGGTGAGAGAGGAAAGTGGCAAGAGGAGATGGAGAGAGACAGGGTAGGGCAAACTATCTCATGTAGAAGAGGCAAGGGGAAGTAGTTGCAGGGGAGGGGAAGAACAGGAAGGCAAAAAGGCAAAAGCATATTCTCATTGAAGTTGGCTCAAGGAGAGAATCACATACATACTAAATGGAATATCTTACCCTCACTCACTCTCCTGAGTAGGGGAAAGGGGGATGAGAGGGGGGATTATGGAGGGGAGGGCATTCTGGGGAGAGGGGAGGTTAGAAGTACCCACTATCAAAGAGGGACAGGATCAAAGTAGGGAATGGACCAGGTGGGAGGTGAGACAGGTGGGAGGGAAATATAAGCAGTCTTTTACAATATATCTACTATGGTAATGTTTTGCATAGATATACATGTACAACACATACTGAATTGCTTATCTTCTCAGAGGGAGTGGGTGACAAGGGAGGAAGGGAATGGACCTGAAAATCGAAGTTTTAAAATTAAATGTTTCATAAGATGTCTAGGCAATGGGGCTCAGAGATTCACCTTGCTCTAAAGGCAAAGTTGAAGGGGGTATGGGAGAAGATATGGGAGAGAGCAGATGGATGAGAGGATATCTAGTGGGACTGCTATTCTGGGGTGGTGGGTAGGGAAAAAATGGGGGGAAATGTAACTCATAATCTGGTGGAAATGAATGATGTAAACCAGAAGTTAATAAAGCATTTGTTTAATTTAAAAAAAGCTGACTTTGCCAGATGGAAATAGAATCTCAAAAGCTTACTGAGAAGAATCATTCCTTCAGAATTAGACTGGAGCAAATGGAAGCTAAGTGACTTTATGAGAAATCAAGATGCTATTAAACAGATCCAAACAAATGAAAGAATAGAAGGCAATGTGAAATATCTCATGGGAAAAACCACTGACCTGGAAAAGAGATCCAGGAGAGATAATCTAAAAATGATTAGATTACCTAAAAACCATGATCAAAGAAAGAATCTAGAAATCATCCTTCAAGAAATTCTCAAGGAAAATTGCCCTGATATTTTAGAACCAGAAGGCAAAATAGAGGTTGAAAAAACCCACCAATCACCTCCTGAAAAAGATCCCCCCAAAAAAACTCCTAGGAAGATTGTAGCCAGGTTCCAGAATTCCCAGATCAAGGAGAGAATATTACAAGCAGCCAGGAAGGAACAATTCCAATACTGTGGAAACATAATCAGGATAACACAGGATCTGGCAGCTTCTACCCTGAGGGATTGAAGGGCATGGAATATGATATTCTGGAGGGCAAAGGAGCTGGAATTAAAACCAAGAATCTCTTACCCAGCAAAACTGAACATCATGTTTCAGGGAAAAATATAGTCATTCAGTGGAATAGAGGACTTTCAAGCATTCTTGAGGAAAAAATCAGAGTTGAATAGAAAATTTGACATTCAGATACAAAAAGAGATGCTTGAGAAGGTAAACAGGGAAAAGAAATCATAATTAACTTATCAAAGTTGAACTATTTACATTCCTACAGGGAAAAACAATAACTGTAACTGATGAAACTTTTCTCAATATGAAAATAGTTGGAGAAGGGTATATAGGCATATGAATACATATGTGAATGTGTGTACATATGTTTACAGGTATACATAGATAGAGGTCGAATTTAATAGGAAGGAATGATAGTTAAAAGGTGAGGTTAAGAGGTGAAAAAGGAATGTGGTGAGGGGGGAATGGGGAGAGACAATGGGGTGAACTATGTCATGCAGAGGAGGAAGGGGAAGGTGGTTGCAGGAGAGGGGAGGAACAGGAAGGCAAAAAGGCAAAACCTTATTCTCATTGAATTTGGACCAGGAAGAGAATGACATGCATACTAAATAGGGAGTCCCACCCTACAGGAGTGTGGGGGGAGGGGGAGGGGGGAAGTGATGGAGGGGAGGGCAGGCTGGGGGGGGGGAGGGAAGTTGGAAGCACCCACTTTTGAAAAGGGATAGGATTAAGGTGGGGAGTGGACCAGGTGGGAGGTGGGATGGGAGGGAGGGAAATATAGTCAGTCTTTTACAATATATCTACTAGGGTAATGTTTTGCATAGCTACACATGTACAGCATATACTGAGTTGCTTATCTTCCTTTTAAAATCAAATTTTAAAAAATATATAAATATTATGATTAATACTATTTTGCATAAAATTGGGAGATAAGATGTGCAGGCATTGGGGTACAGGGTACCTCACCCTAATGGAAAAGTTGAAGGGAGTATGGGAAAAGAGATGGGAGAGAGCAGATTGGATGAGGGGATATCCTGTGGAACTGTTATTGTGGGGTGGTGGGTAGGGGGAAAATGGGGGAAAATTGTAACTCACAATTTGGCAGAAATGAATTATGTAAACCAGAAGTTGATAAAGCATTTGAAAAAAAAATAAAAGAAAGAAATGACAGGGTGAGAAGTTGTGGCAGAGTCAAGATGGCAGATTAGAAAAAGGACCTCCATGCAGCTACAGGTCCCACCCCCTTCAATACATGTAAAAGGTGACTCTGAACAAACTTTGGAGTTACAGAACCCACAAAATAACACAGATAAGCTAACCTCCCACCAAGGACAGCCTAGCAGGCCAGCAGGAATTGGCCAGCACAGTGCTCTGGTAGCTGACCCCAGCCTGACCCCAACTGACCCCAAGCTAGAGGTTTTAGCCCCAGGGCAGCCTGACCCAACTGCTGGCCGGAGGGACTTCAGATCACCAGCAGTTGTGGTGGTTCCTAGAATTATCAACACATAGATGCTAAGGACAAAATGAGAGGTTAGTGCAGTGTGGACTTTGGGATCCAGTAGTTGGGAGTGTGGTTGAGCCTTTGCTCCCAGGGGGAGAAGCCACTGAGGCATGGCAGGGGAGCTGCCACCATGTGGCAGCTTCAGCTCTGGCCTGCAGAGTGTACGGGGACCAAGCGACCAGTCTGAGGGGTACACAAAGACATATAAAATTATATATCTATGCACATGCACATATACACATGCACATATTTTTCTCCCTCTTCCTCTAACACCCAAAAGATGAGGATATAATCAGATCTCTTGAAGGAACCTCTAGAAAAATACCTCTGAGATTGAGTCAGTGGAGGAGTGTCAAGGTTTCAGATGAAATGAGCTTTAGGCTAACACAGGAAAATTAATGGTTCCATAAGAAGTCACTCAACAAACCTGGAACCTAAGTTATGCTAGGCTCTCCTTGTCCAATTTCCTAGGCATATCTGGTGCTGTCCTGTATAGCAAGACAGTCCTATGATTTGAATTTCCAAGGTGGTTATCTGAAGGATCAGTGTCTCAATTGGGTTGTGGTTCAGTCTTTTTCATTCATATCCAACTCTTGGTGACCCTTTTTTGAGGGTTTTCTTGGCAAAGATACTGGAGCAGTTGACCATTTCTAACTCATTTTACAGATGAGGAACTGAGGCAAATAAGGTAAAGTGATTTGCCCCAGGGTCACACAGCTAGTCTGAACCTGGATCTGAACTCAGGTCTTCCTGACTCCAGACCCTGCCATCTATCCACTGCACCACCCAGCTTCCCAAAAGATATATGTATGTATGTATGTATGTATGTATGTATGTATGTATGTGTGTATGTATGCATGTATGTGTATATACTCACACATATATAATAGCAAGAACTAAAGTACCCCCAAAATGCCCTCACACCAGGACATACCTTGGTCCCTAGAGAGAGTGGATTTGAACTTAAAGTAGATGTTACAAGATGATTCCCCACCCCCAACTCCAGACTGGGACACATGATGCTCTACCATATCAGTCCCTAAGAAGAATGGGCTCAAACTTCAAGTGATACCTACAAAGAATTCTCTCATTTCTGGACTGTTACAGCTGTTGTACAAGTTACTACTTTGTTTGTAGTATATGGCACAGAGGTTTCTGAGTTGATGCTCTGCTGGAATGAACAGTAGCTCTTCGGGTCTGTACTCAGAAGCTGCAGGTATGGAATACTTCTACCCTAGAGTCTGTTAAATTTCTGAACTTCTGGTGCCTTGTTACCTGTCAAAGTTCATAACATTATTTTATCTCCAATAAGCTTTCATCAAAAATCAGGGAAGAATAAGTACAAAAGAGGAAGGAGTTAAATCGCTATATGTTTAATGCCACACAGTGATCAGTTTGAGAAGGGTTTACCCCGCCTGGAAGCTAACAGCATCTCTTTCTCCTTATGAAAAAGGAGACACAGAGACAGAGAAAAATAGAGAGAAAAAGAGACAGAGACACAGAGAGAAAGAGACACACAGAGAGAAGGAGATAAAGAGAAAGAGAGACAGACAGACAGACACACACACACACACACACACACACACACACACACACACACACATACACACACAGGCAGAGAGAGAGCCAGACAGAGCCAGAGCCAGAAAGAGAGACAGAGACAAAGAAGAGACAGAGACAGAGAGGTTGGTTGAGTGCCTCTACTGGAACCTTTGTATGCACAGCACACTCAATTCTAGCTCAATGGTCAATTAAAATATTTTTAATCAACATATAATAATACAAAAGGAAACAGGAATACCAGAGCATACCCATAATCAGGGCCAGAGAGCCTCCTCCTTCCCTCCCCCTCCCCTTACACTTCACCAGACTCTATATAGTCCGACTATACAGGCAGAGAACACTGTTGTGCATGCACTAAAGATTGTGCTCCCATTGACCAGTCCCCTTTTACACCAATGTTGCTGATCTTCATTAAATGTATTCCAATTCTTTTCAAGAACCTACAATGTATATATCAGGGGAGAATAAATACAACTGAGAAAGAAGAAACAAAATTGCCTTTCTCCTCAGAGCAAGTAGCCATATGTTCAGAGGTCCCTGACTATTCAGATGGTCTGTGCTCCCTCATTTCAGTGATGTATGTATAGCAATATTGCTTTACTCAGACAGCTGAAGCCCTGTCTTTGGTCTTTGTTCTAATTTTTCTGCTTGTATTTTTTTATTTAACTGCCTTTCTTGTATACTCACTTCTTTATTAAAGTAAGATCATTAACCCCTTTAAAGCTGGCTTTCCTTTAGCAAAGCAGATCAAAGAACCTGTGCTGGAAAGCCATCCTGGGTGTGCTAGGGTGCTTGCTATTATACCCAGGCCCCAGTTTTCCCATGTGTAAAATGAAAGTATCAGACTAAATGATCCTTAAAATTCTTTCCGGCTCAAATATTCTGTGACTCAGTGAAGATAGCAAGATAACTTGTGCAGGAGGGGTAGGACATTGTCATAATATTCCAAGGGAAAATCAATAAGCTCTAAACTAGGGAGTGGTTGTGGGGAGGGAGATAAGGGGATAGGTATGGGAGATAGGAATTGGTGACTGACTGGATATTGCCCAAATGGGCAGACTCTGCCCTTTAATGTAAAACTAGTGCCAGGCCAGTTGGATTAGTGCCTAGAATACTTCTTATTACATGGTACCCCACAAACTGCTGCCCTGTCCTTGGAATTACTGAGGTCTGGGAAAAAGTGAATGAAGAAAACTGTCCCTGGAGGATTCTTTCCAATCTGCCCAGATGGGACAGTGGGGAGAGGAAGGGGGAACAGGGGAAGGTGATTCAGAGGAAAAAGTATTCAGGGAGGGAGGGCAGAGGGGGAGGGAAGAAGAGGAAAAAAGGGAGGGTGGCAAAGGAGGAGAGGAGAATCTGAAGGCGGATAGAAGAACAGAATAGGGATGGTTAGAATGTTGTAGAGACTCTCGTCATATGCACAATGAAGACAGGATGGTGGGGGAAGGAAGAGAAAAAGAGGAGGAAAGAGATCAGAAGGAAGTGTGGGAGGGAGCTCTGGAAGTCAGTGGAGAGAGTGACCTTTAGGGCCTGGGTTGTTAATTCTCCTACCCTTTCACCTACTGCTCCATCTCTTATTCTCATTAAATTGGCTCCTCTTTTTTTCTGACCCTGGCCCCAACCCTCCCCTTTCCTGGCTCCAATCAGTTTCCAGTGACTCATTCAGGCTTTTTCTGTCTTTTTTTTTCCTGCAAAGGCGGAGTCTGAGAGAAAGAGAAGTTGTTAGGAGGGGGAAAGAGGATTATAGAACACTTTCCTCGGTTTTGGGTTACAGTGAACAGCAGCTGGGATTCCAAAACATCAAAACAGGGACATCCAGAACTCCTAAAGTTCCTCAGAAGAGGATTTACCAGGTACTATTGGGAAAAGACTCAAAATGGGGACTGGAGAGGGAGTATCTTATCTGGGCTGCTTGGGGCTAAGAGGAGGATCATGGGGAAGGGGTGGTGACAGGGTAGTACACTGAAATATGAGGAGATGGGACACAAAAGAGAACAAAGAGGAAGACCAAAGAGGAAGCTGGAGAGGTGGGAGATAGGGAGAGACAGAGGACCCAGGAGTTGGGGAAAAAAAGGTTGGATGATGGGAGAAAAGCAGAGCTCTTGTAATTCTCCCTGCAAACAGGGTTGGCTACAAGTTCAACACAGAGCCTATTCTTTCCCTGATACCCTGCCCCCATCTGAGACCTAGTTCTGCTGAGTCGGTGTTTTGTTATCGCTCTTGTGGGATTTTTTTTAGTCAGTTCTGAAGATCTGTGCTGGACAGGGGCCAGCTGAGGTGAGGAAGAAAAAAGTGGCTGGAAATAGGGAGAGATTCCATGTCTTACCCAGAAGAAAGACTATTTCCCTTTGCAGTCTCAGAATCCGCAGTATCCAGAGGAAGTCATCCTTAAATTCATTTGCTGATTATCTGAATGAGAGTCCATGTTGCCAGACGGTCCTTAAGGAGAGTTTAGCACCTTGGCTAATGTAAAAGGGCCTAAATTCAGAATCAGAAAAGATGGGTGTAAATCCAGTTGCCACTGCTGCTCACTAGTAGTTGTGTACCTCTGGATAAGTCACAACTTCTGTGAGCCTGTTTCCTTCTCTCTAAAAGGCAAATAAAAATATCGATAATACCTAACATCCCTGGGGTATTGTAAGACTCCGGTTAGTCTCTCTGTCTCTCTTCATCTCTCTCTGTCTCCCCCTTTCTCTCCCTTATTATCTCCTCTCTTTCCCCCACCCCCCACTAATGAATGCAATTGAAGGGAGACAGGATGGAGGGTCAGAGGATCATAGGTCAACAGCTGAAAGAGGACTCAAAGGCTGCCCATCCATCCCCTCCTTTTATAGACAAGGAAACTGAGGCACAGAGTATTCAAGTGACTTATAACCTTCCATTTCCCATGTCTGTGCCTTTGCACCTCAAGGCTGTATGTGCCAAATTCCTAGAATCCCCCCCACACACACCCCATCCCACCATCACCTCTGTTTCAAAGAGAAACCCTAGTTTCCTTCAAAACTCAACTCAAACACCACCTCCTACATAAAGTCTTTCCTGTCTCCTCCTGGTGAGGATTCTCCCTCTCAAATAACCCTATATTTATATATACATATACATATATACATATACATATACATATACATACACATACACATACATAAATACATACACATATATACATTTTATATTTGTATATATATAATACACATACTGCAAATCTAGATACACATATAAACATATATGTACTTTTTCCTTTATAATATACTATGTATATAAGCATATGTGAGTGCATGCATGTGTCTATACATATGTACATATATATATACATACATCTAGACGTGTGTATGTATTTTGTGTGGATACATTACATGTTATACACACATTTTTTGCATATGTGTATTATTTATTTCCCCAATAGTATGTAAATTCTTTAAGGGCAGGTCTTGATGTCCCTAATAATATCCTTCATTAGTTGTGCCTAATAAATGCTCTTCAATCAACTGCCTGAGGTCACACTCATAGTAAGCTGCTCAGATGGGATTTGAAAGAACCAGTGCTCTCTCCATTGTACTATGATAAAGTTTGGAATAGGAAATGGGAAAGATGGGGTATGGAGATGAAAGCCCCTTGTAGAGATGCAAGAGATAGGGATAGGGCCTTCCATGACACTGGCAGTCCTGATCAGAGACCAAGGAGGTGGGCAGAGAGGAGCAAAATCATTTGGGGGTTGCAGGGATCCCAGTACCTCTCTGAGGGGGAGGCCTTGTGATAGGTGGAGGAGCCCCAGGAGGAAGCAGGGAGAGACAGGAGATCCACTAACATTCCTTTGGGTGTTTGGTGAGCTATTTCTTTTCTATTTTACTTCCACTCCTTATCCAACCTTTGACTGGTTCCCTAATATGTAGGTTTATGACCCTTTCTGTTCCCCTCTAGCTAAGCAGGACTTAACAGGCATGGATCTACAGGTGATTTCTATCAGTCTTTAAAACTTTTACTTCTAAAAGTCCTTATTTCTTAATATCTCTAATGAACTTTGGTAAGAGACTATCTCATGACACAAAGGGTTGGTGGGGAGGAGGAGAGATCATGGAGAGAATATCATAGATTTATTTTACTGTGGACTCATAGCTGTCAGAGGCAATTTTTAAAGAGCACAGTAAATAGAGAACTAACCCTAGAGTCAAGAAGACCTGAGTTCAAATTTGGCCTTTGATACTTGCTGCCTGTGTGACCCTAGGCAAGTCATTTAACTTCTAAGATCAGTTTATTCACTTATAAAATGGATATGATAATACACCTTCATGCCAAGGTCCTTGTGAGCATCACATGAGACATTTATAAAGCACTTAGCACAGTGCCTGGCACTTACTAAATGCTTTTTTTTTCTTTTGCCTTCCCTCTCTCCTCTCCTTACTCCCTCCCCAGAAATCCAAGGGTAGGGGAAGCCTGTTACCAACTTCCCACTTAATCTCCCATGGTCACCCAAAGAACCATCACTTATAATAAGGAAAAAAAGAACCATGGAGAAAAACTAAGCAATATGTTAACATCTTTGCTTCCCAACCTCTACAAAGCAAGAAAGTAGGTGAATTCTCATATCACTTCTCTGAGACCAAGTTTGGCCATCATAATTGCACAGTTCAATTTTGACTTCCTTTTATTCTTTACATTTACATTGCTGTAACATTTTTTTAAACAAATGCTTTATTAACTTCTGTTTTACATCATTCATTTCCACCAGATTTTGAGTTACAATCATTTCCCCCCCGTTATTCTCCTACCCAGCCTCCCAGAATAGATGTCCCACAAGATATTGCCTCCTCCAATCTGCTCTCTCCCATACCTTCTCCCATACCCCCTTCGACTTTTCCATTAGAGGAAGGTGAGTCTTTGCATCCCCATGCCTGCACATCTTATCTCCCAATTACAAGCAAAGGAGTATCAATAATAGTTTTTATATATATTTGAAACATTTAATGTTAAGACCTTGAATTTCAGGTCCATTTCCTTCCTCCCTTGTCATCCATTCCCTCTGGGGAGAGAAGTAACTCAGTATATGTTGTACATGTCTAGCTATGCAAAACATTATCATAGTAGATATATTGTACAAGGCTGCTTATAATTCCCTCCCACTCATCCCACACCCCCCACCTGGTCCATTCCCTACATGATCCTGTCCCACTTCTATAGTGGGTACTTCCAACCTCCCCTCCCCCCAAGGATGCCCTCCCACACATCATCCCTCCTCTCATCCCCCTTCCCCCTATTCTGCTGCAGGTTGAGATATCCCATTTAGTATGTATGTCATTCTCTCCCTGAACCAAATTCAATGAGAATGTGGTCTTGCCTTTTTTGCCTTCCTATTCTCCCCCTCCCTTGCAACCACTTCCCCTTGCTTCTTCTACATGAGATAGTTTGCCCTACCCTGTCTCTCCCCATCTCCTCTTGCCACTTTCCTCTCTCACCTCATAATTTCATCCCTTGAGTATTCTCCCTTCCCAATAAATTCAACCTATGCCCTCTATCCATATATAACTGTAACCATATACACATACATTCACATATGTATTCATATGACCACACACCCTTCTTCCATTATTTTCATAGTGGGAAAGATATCATCAGTCACAGTTATTGCTTTTCCATATAGGAATGTAAATAGTTCAACTTTGATAAGTTCCTTTTGATTTTTTTTCCCTGGTTGCCTTCTCAGGGATCTCTTGCTTCTTGTGTTTGGATGTCAAATTTTCTATTCAATTCTGGTTTTTTCCTCAAGAATGCTTGAAAGTCCTCTATTCCACTGAATGACCATATTTTCCCTGAAACAAAATACTCAGTTTTTCTGGGTAGGTGACCCTTGGGTTCATTCTCAGTTGTTTTGCCCTCTGGAATATCATATTCCATGCCCTTTGATCCCTCAGTGTAGAAGCTGCCAGGTCCTGGGCTATTCTGATTGTGTTTCCACAATATTGAAATTGTTCCTTCCTGGCTGCTTGTAGTATTTTCTCCTTGATCTGGGGATTCTGGAACCTGGCTATAATATTCCTGGGAGTTTTGTTTTGGGGATCTTTTTCAGGAGGTGATTGGTGGATTCTTTCAACCTGTACTTTTCCCTCTGGATCTAAAACATCAGGGCAATTTTCCTTGAGAATTTCTTGATGGGTGATTACTACGTTCTTTCTTTGATCATGGCTTTCGGATAGTCCAATAATTTTTTTTTAATTAAACAATGCTTTATTAACTTCTGGTTTACATCATTCATTTCCACCAGATTATGAGTTACATTTTTCCCCCATTTTTTCCCTACCCACCACCCCAAAATAGCAGTCCCACTAGATATCCCCTCATCCAATCAGCTCTCTCCCATATCTTCTCCCATATCCCCTTCGAATTTGCCATTAGGGCAAGGTGAATCTCTGAGCTCCACGGCCTGGACATCTTATGAAACATTCAATTTTAAAATTTCGATTTTCAGATCCATTCCCTTTCTCCCTTGTCACCCACTCCCTCTGAGAAGATAAGCAATTCAGTATGTGTTGTACATGTATATCTATGCAAAACATTACCATAGTAGTTATATTGTAAAAGACTACTTATATTTCCCTCCCATCTGTCTCACCTCCCACCTGGTCCATTCCCTACTTTGATCCTGTCCCTCTTTGATAGTGGGTACTTCTAACCTCCCCTCTCCCCAGAATGCCCTCCCCTCCATAATCCCCCCTCTCATCCCCTTTCCCCTACTCAGGAGAGTGAGTGAGGGTAAGATATTCCATTTAGTATGTATGTGATTCTCTCCTTGAGCCAGCTTCAATGAGAATATGCTTTTGCCTTTTTGCCTTCCTGTTCTTCCCCTCCCCTGCAACTACTTCCCCTTGCCTCTTCTACATGAGATAGTTTGCCCTACCCTGTCTCTCTCCATCTCCTCTTGCCACTTTCCTCTCTCACCTCTTGACTTCACCCCTTAAGAATCATCCCTTCCTTGGGGCAGCTAGGTGGTGCAGTGAGCAGAGAACCAGCCCCGGAGCCAGAAGGACCCCAGCTTGGATCCGGCCCCAGACACCCAACACACAAACAAAAACCCAGCCACATGAACCTGGGCAAGTCACCCAACCCCAATTGCCCTCCAAAAAAAATAATAATAATCACCCCTTCCCATCAAATTCAACCTGTGCCCTCTATCCATGTATACCTGTGAACATATGCCATGTACCCTTCTTCAATTATTTTCATAATGAGAAAGGTTTCATCAAACACAGTTATTGTTTTTCCATGTAGGACTGTAAATAGTCCAACTTTGATAAGTTCCTTTTGATTTCTTTTCCTTGATTACCTTCTCAAGCATCTCTTGCTTCTTGTGTCTGAATGTCAAATTTTCTATTCAACTCTGGTTTTTTCATCAAGAATGCTTGAAAGTCCTCTATTCCACTGAATGACCATATTTTCCCCTGAAACAAGATACTCAGTTTTGCTGGGTAGGTGACCCTTGGGTTCATTCCCAGCTCTTTTGCCCTCTGGAATATCATATTCCATGCCCTTCAATCCCTCAGTGTAGAAGCTGCCAGGTTCTGTGCTATTCTGATTGTGTTTCCACAATATTGAAATTGTTTCTTCCTGGCTGCTTGTAGTATTTTCTCCTTGATCTGGGGATTCTGGAACCTGGCTATAATATTCCTGGGAGTTTTCTTTTTGGGATCTTTTTCAGGAGGTGATCTGTGGATTCTTTCAACCTCTATTTT
Source organism: Gymnobelideus leadbeateri (assembly GCA_011680675.1). Taxonomy (NCBI): domain Eukaryota; kingdom Metazoa; phylum Chordata; class Mammalia; order Diprotodontia; family Petauridae; genus Gymnobelideus; species Gymnobelideus leadbeateri. The sequence continues at coordinate 43,045 of WOXC01011933.1, read as the reverse complement.
GCCCTCTGGGTCTAAAACATCAGGGCAATTTTCCTTGAGAATTTCTTGAAGGGTGATTTCTAGGTTCTTTCTTTGATCATGGCTTTCAGGTAGTCCAATAATTTTTAAATTGTCTCTCCTGGATCTATTTTCCAGGTCAGTGGTTTTTCCCATGAGATATTTCACATTGCCTTCTAATCTTTCATTTGTTTGGGTCTGCTTAACAGCATCTTGATTTCTCATAAAGTCATTAGCTTCCATTTGCTCCAGTCTAACTCTGAAGGAATGAATCTCCTCAGTGAACTTTTGAGATTCTTTTTCCATCTGGCAAATTCGACTTTTTAAGGAATTCTTCTCCTCATTGCCCTTTTGGGCCTCCTTTGCCATTTGAGTTAGTCTATTTTTTAAGGTGTTGTTTTCCTCAGTCAGGCTGTTGACCCTCATTTCATACTTTTCCTGCATCCTTCTCATTTCTCTTTCCAATTTTTCCTCCACTTCTCTTATTTGATTTTTAAAGTCCTTCTTAAGGTCCTCTATGGCCTGCAACCCGCTCATGTTTTCCCCTGGGGCTTTTGGAGCAGCACTTCTGACCTCACAGTCCTTTTCCCGCTCTATGCCCCCAAAATAGGAGTCTAGGGTTGCATTTTTCTGTTTCCTTTGCCTTGGCATGTTGCCACTTAATTGCTTGACTTTTGGGCTTGTTGCCACACTATGGCTTTAAGGCCAGATAGAGGAATTTTCCTCCCGAACGTGTGGGGGGCAACTTCCGTTTCTGGCAAGCTGTAAACCCACCCACGACTTCCACCCTAGATCACAATCCAGATCCAGGGAGGTTAAAGCAAGAGTGATTACCCCCAAGACTGATCACTGGATCTCCCTACAGTTCACAGGCCAGGAGCTGGAGCTGCCTCTGAAAACTACAAAATGGCATGTCTCCTCAGTGGCTTCTAGCCCCCAGGGGAGGAAGCCGATGCATTCCCCAAATACTGGTCCCAAAGCCCATAGGGCACTAACCTCTTACTTTGTCCTAGGCATGTCTATGTTGATAATTCTGGAGTCGCCACAGCTGCTGGTATTCTGGGGTCTCTCCAGCTGGCTGCTGGCCCTGCTGCCCTGGGGCTAAAACCTCGACTCAGGCGGACCTGTGCTCCGCTAGGCTCGGCTCCCCGCACTCTGTGCACTGTGCACTGCCGTCTCCCAGAGTGCTGCACTGGTCCTTCCTGCAGGGCTGCTGGGCTGTCCTCAGTGGGAGGTTAGCTTCTCTGTGTCGTTCTGTGGGTGCTGGGGCTCCAGAAGTTGTTCAGAGTCCCTTTTTACATAGTTTGGGGGGAATCTGGGGGCAGAGTGGCTTGGATGAGCTGTTTCTACTCCGCCATCTTGGCTCCGCCCCCCCTGTTGTAACATTTTTTAAAGCAATTGTGGTTAAGTAACATGCTCAAGGTTACATGGCCAGTCATTATTATTATTATTATCCTGGGTCATCCCAACTCTGGGATCAACACTCTTACTCACTTGCACCACTTAGCCACCCCATGCTGTAACATTTTTAGCAGGGGAAAAAAATAACAAATAGAAATACTTAAATAAGCCACAATAAGTTTTGGAAATATATCTATCTGTTTATCTATCTGTATGTATGTATATAGGTATGCAGGTATGATTTTCAAATTTATTTATTTATTTTTAGTTTTCAACATTCACTTTTACAGGATTTTGAGGTCTAATTCTTCTCCTTCCCTCCTCTAACCCACTTCTCAAGATGATCTGCAATCTGATATAAACTATGCATTTCCAATTATATTACATGTATTTCCATGTTAGTCTTGTTATGAAGAATCAGAACTAAAGGAGAAAAACCACAATAAAGAAATAAACAAACGGAAATATTATGCTTTGATCTGCATTCAGACTCCATAGTTCTTTCTCATGATGTGGATAGCATTTTCCATCATGAGTCTTTTCGAATTGTCTTAGATCATTGCACTGCTGAGAAGAGCTAAGTCTATCAAAGTTGGTCATCCTACAGTGTGATTGTTACTGTGTATGATATTTTCCTGGTTCTGCTCATTTAACTCAGCATCAGTTCTTGGAAGTCTTTCCAGGTTTTTCTGAAATCTGCTTGCTCATCATTTCTTATGGAACAATATTATTCCATTACATTCATATACCATAACTTGTTCAGCCATTCTCCACCTGATGGACCTCTCCTCAATTTCTAATTCTTTGCTACCATAAAAAGAGCTGCTATAAATGTTTTTGTGCTTATGGGTCCTTTGCCTTTTTTGTGATACAGACCTAGTTTAGACTTTCATTGTCTTTCTCTGTTTTGACTCTTCCCAGTCTAGGTGTCAGCACCATATTTGTGTTATAAAAAGAATTTTGTAAGACTCTGTCTCTGCCTATTTTTTTCCTAATGATTTATATAGTATTGGAATTAATTATTCTTTAAATGCTTTATAGAATTCACTTGTAAATCCATCTGGCCTTGGCAATTATTTCTTAGGGAGTTCATTGATGCCTTTTTCAATTTTTTTTTTTTTTTTAGCTTTTTGGAGGGCAATTGAGGTTGAGTAACTTGCCCAAGGTCACGCAGCTAGGTTTTTGTTTGTGTGTGCATTAAGTGTCTGAGGCCAGATAGGAACCCAGGTCCTTCTGACTCCAGGGGTGACGCTCTACTCACTGCCACCTAGCTGCCCCCTTTTTCAATTTCTTTTTTTAAATTGGGGTTAAGTATTTTATTTTCTCTTCTGTTAATCTAGGCAATTTACATTTTTTTTTTTGAGGGCAATTGGATTTAAGTAACTTGCCCAAGGTCACACGGCTAGGTTGTTTTCTGTTTGTTTGTTTGTTTGTTTGTTTGTTTTGTGCATTAAGTGTCTGAGGTCGGATCTGAATTCAGGTCCTCCTGACTCCAGGGCTGACGATCTATTCACTGCGCCACCTAGCCGCCCCTTACATTTTTTTTTAAACATTCATCCATTTCACTTAGATTGTCAGATTTATTGGCATACAGTCAGGCAAAATAATTCCTAATTATTGATTTAATTTCTTCTTCATTGATGGTGAATTCACCTTTTTCATTTTCAACCCTGTTAATTTGATTTTCTTCTTTCTTTTTAAAATCAAATTAACCAAAGGTTTACCTTTTTTTTAAATAAAACCAGATTTTAGTTTTATTTTTTAGTCTGATGGTTTTCTTAGTTTCCATTTTATTAATCTTTCCTTTATTTTCAAGATTTCTAATTTAGTATGTAATTGAGGATTTTTGATGTGCTTTTTTTCTAGCTGTTTTAGTTGCATGCCCAATTCACTGATCTTTTTTTCAATTTTATTCATGTAAGCATTTAAAGATACAAAATTTCTCCTTAGAATTTCTTTGGCTACATCCCACAACTTTTGATGTCTTGTCTCATTATGGTAGTTGTCTTAGATGAAGTTATTCATTGTTTCTATGATTCTATCCACTCATTCTTTGGGATTAGGTCATTTATTTTCAATTAATTTTAGTTGTTTTTTTTTTCATAGTCCTTCATTACATGCAACTTTTATTGCATCATGATCTGAAAAGGATACATTTAATATTTCTGCCTTTCTGCATTGGATTGTGAGGTTTTTTTGCCCTGGTACATGGTAAATTTTTGTGTAGGTGCTATATACCACAGAGAAAAAGATATATTCCAAGTCAACCTTACTCTCATTGAATTTGGCTTAAGTAGAGAATAACATACACACTTAACTGGGTATCTTACCCTACAGGAAAGTAGGAGGGAAGGGGATGAGAGGAGGGAGGGATATGATAGAAGTGAGAACAAATTGGGGTAAGGGATAGTCAGAAGCAAACACTTTTGAAAAAGGATAGGGTCAAAGGAAAAAATAGAATAAATGGGGTGTGGGATACTATGGAGGGAAATATAGTTAGTCTTTCATAACATGACTACTATGGAAATATTTTGCATAACCTATGTTGAATTGCTTGTCTTCAAAGTGGGGGTGGGTGAGGAGGGAAGAAAGGAGAGAATCTGGAAGTCAAAGTTTTAAAAACAAATGTTTAAAAAATTGTTGTTACATGCAACTGGGAAATATGACATACAGGTAATGGGGTACAGAAATATGTCTTGCCCTACAAGAAAGGAAAGAGGTAAGGGGAGGGATGGGGGGGATATATGAGAGGGCAGATTGGGGAAAAGAGTAATCAATATGCTTACCATCTTGGGGTAGGGGTAGAGGAGAGATTGGGAGAAAATTTGGAACTCAAAATCCTGTGGAAATGAATGTTGAAAACTAAAAATAAATAAATAAATTGGAGGGGGGAGGGAGAAAAAAAAAGTTTATTCCTTTACATCAACATTCAGTTTTCTCCAGAGGTCTACCATATCTAACTTTTCTAAAATTCTATTCACTTCTTTAACTTCTTTCTTGTTTATTCTTATTTATTTATTTGGATTCATCTAGTTCTGGAAGGAGGAGACTGAAATTCAGCACTAGTATAGTTTTGCTGTCTATTTCTTCCTGCAACTCACTTAACTGCTCCTCTAAGAATTTGGATGTTATGCCATTTGGTGCATATTTGTTTAGTAATGATATTACTTCATTGTCTATGCTACCCTTTAGCAAGATGTAGTTTCCTTCCTTATCTCTTTTAATTAGATCTGTTTTTGCTTTTGCTTTGTCTGAGATCAGAATCACTAGCCTTGCTTTTTTTTAACTTTGGCTGAAGCACGATCTCCAGCCTTTTATCTTTACTCTATGTGTATCTCTCTGCTTCAAATTTGTTTCTTGTAATCAACATATTTTAGGATTATTGTTTTTAATCCACCTGCTATTTGATCCCATTTTATGGAAGAGTTCATCCCATTCACATTCAATACTACATTCACATCCCATTCACATATGACTACTGTATCTTTCTCGTCATCCTATTTCCCCCCATTTATACTTCTCTCACCTTTCACCCTTTCCCTCTTTACAAGTGTTGGACTTCTGTACAACTATTGTACTTTACAAGTGTTGCCTCCTTCAAACTTTCTTCTCCTTCTTCCTTCCCTTTTCCCCTCCTACTTTGTCAATATTCCCTTACTTCTATCCTTTCACCTTCCTTTTTCTTTCCTCTTTTTCCTTCTACTTCTCTATAAAATAAGATAGATTTCTGGAACCAATTGAATGTATATATTTTTCTCTCTTTGAGCCAAATCTGATAAGAGTAAGGTCCAAACAATGCTTGCCCCCACTCCCTTCTTTCCTTCTATTGTAATAGATCTTTGCACCTCTTCATATAATTTTATTTACACTATTCTGCCTCCTCCTTTCCTCTTTACCCAGTATGATTCTTTTTTTATCCCTTAATATTTTTATCATCTCATCAAAGTCTACTGTACCCACACCTTCTGTCTATGTATACCCTTTCTGACTGCCCTAATAAAGACACAACTCTCAAGAGTTACAACTATCTTCTTTCCATATGTGGATGTAAACTGTTTAATCTTATTGAGTAACATTTTTTTTCTTTCCTGTTTACCTTTTTATTCTTCACTTAAGTCTTGTATTTGATGCTCAAATTTTCTGTTCAGCTTTGGAGTTTTCATCAGGACTGATTGAAAGTCCCCTTTTTCACTGAATGCCCCTGAATGTTCCAAGAATTTTCCCCTAAAAGATTATGCTCTATTTTTCTGGGTAATTGATTCTTGGTTATAGTCTATGCTCCTCTGCCTTCCAGAATAACATATTCCAAGCCCTCTGATCCTTTAATGTAGGAGCTGCTAAGTGCTATGTAATCCTGACTGTGGTTCCATGATATTTAAATTGGATTTTTCTGACTGCTTGTAGTATTTTCACCTTGTCCTGATAATTTGGGGGCTTGGCTATAAAATTCCTTAGAGATTTTATTTTGGGATCTCTTTCAGGAGGTTATCCGTAGATTCTTTCACTGATTATTTTACCATCTAATTCTAGGATATCATAGCAGTTTTCCTTGATAATTTCTTGAAAGATGCTTGATAAAATCTTGAAAGATTTTTGATCATGACTTTCAGGTAGTCTAATAATTCTTGAATTATCTCTCTTGCATCTATCTTCTAGGTCAGCAATTCTTTCAATAAGGTATTATGTCTTTTCTTCTATTTTTTTTATCCTTTTCATTTTGTTTGACTGATTCTTGATGTCTCATAGAGTGATTAGATTCCACTTGCCCAACTCTAATTTTTAAATTAGCTTTTATATCTCCTTTTCCATTTGACCAATTTTAGTTTTTAAGGAGCCCTCTTCAGTGAATCTTTGTACCTCTTTTTGCATTGGGCAATTCTACTCCCCCCCCCCTTTTAAAAATGTATTTATTTACTTTTAGTTTACAACATTCAGTCCCACAGTCCCCTGAATTCCAAATTTTCTCCCCCTTTCTCTCCTCCCCCCATCCCCGCCCCATGGCAGCATGCAATCTGAAATAAGTTCTACAAATACTTTAGCATTAAACATTAGCCAAGTTGTAAAGAAGAGTTACAACCAATGGAGTGAACAAAGAGAAAGAAGGAATGAAACAAAACAAAACAAAACACAAAAGAGACAGAGCAAGTATTTTGCTTCAATCTGCATGCAGACTCTGTAGTTCTTTTCTGTGGATGTGGATATCCCTTTCCATCATGAATCTTTTGGAGCTGTCTTATAGACTTGCATTGCTGAGAGGAGTCCAGTCTATCAAAGTTAGTCATCACAGATATGATGTGTCTGTAATTGTGAACAAAGTTCTCCTGGTTCTGCTCTCCTCACTCAGCATCAGTTTATACAAGTCTCTCCAGTCTCTCTCCTCATTTCTTATAGTATTTCATTATATATACCATAACTTGTTTAGCCATTCCCCAATTGATGGGCATCCTTTTCATTTCCATTTCTTTGTCACCACAAAAAGAGCTTCTATAAGTATTTTTTGTACATACAGGTCCTTCTCTCACTTCTATGATCTCTTTGGGATACAGCTCTAGAAGTGTTATTGCTGGGTCAAAGGGTATGCACATTTTTATAGCCCTTTGGGCATAGTTGCAAATTATTCTCCAGAATGGTAGGATCAGTCCACAACTCCACCAACAATGCAATAGTGTCCCAATTTTTCCACATCTTCTCCAACATTTATTATTTTCCTGTTTTGTCATCTTAGCCAATCTGAACAGTGAGATTTGGTACCTCAGAGTTGTTCTGATTTGCATTTCTCTAATCAATAGTGATTTAGAGCATTTTATATGCTTATAGATATCTTTAATAAAAAATAACTTACCTACCCCTCTTTCCCTAGGTTACTTTCTTCTAATTCTTACTGATGGAAAAGGAGGAAGTGACATTTCTTTCTCTCTCTTTTTCCTCCCAGTTTCTCCTGGTTTTATAGCAAGATTCACCTCCACATAGATTCTCAGATCAGAGTGGATTCATTGACGTCTTATAGAGCTCTCTAAACTGAGTGCCATTCATTGGGTACAGCATGAAGGTGGAAGAAACTTCCAGCAGTACCTTCTCTCCTGTGTGCTGCTGCTTTCTCCCTGCTATCTTTTCCTTCTTTTATCTGTTTCTTTTCCAATACCTCTATGTTAATAGCTACAACTTTACTCACCAAAAATTCCCTAGGAGCAGACACACATTCTTTTCCTCAGTTATTAAGATTGAAAAGGGAGGGAGAAGGAACAAACATTCTAATTCTTGCTATGATTGATGAGTCTGGTCTAGGTACTTTTCTTTGACACATTGCAACTTTTTTATTATTTATGGAGAAAAAGCTCTTCTCAGGCCCAGGGTCTAATAACCCAAGTTGTGAGCCCATGAACAGCTTGAGGGCTATCACAGGTCTATTATATGTAGGTAGATGAATGAAATATGGTCTCTTCTCTTGAGACCCCTAGTGAAGGCAGAGTAGGCATGAAACCTACTACGGCTAAGTGTGGCTTCTCTCTTCTTTCAAGGCAATGCCTTCCTATAGGTAGAAGGACATTTGCTAGTAGTCTATCAAAATTTGATCTTATATTCATCATAATCCTGATTCAGGTCATTTCCATGTTGGACTTCTTCAAGAGATAAGCATCTGGTTGTGGTATGTGGATAGAGCTTTTATTAGACCCAACATTCTAAAAGGGGAAACAACATTGACACATATAAACAGATGCAAAGTACATACTAAGTAAATACGAGGTAATTTAGGCTAAGTCAGGACAAGAAGAGGAAGGCATTTATTTTTACTTTAAAACGTCCTATTTGGAAAACCCCACTATCTCCTAAAGCAGTGTATTCTACTTTTCATTATCTGCTAATTGGTAGAAAGATATTTCCTGGAATTAAACCTAAATTTATCTATTTTGAAACACATTCTTCCTACTGTGGTCAAGCATAACAAGCCTCAACTTTAATCTTACAGTGGTACATTCAGGATCTCAGGGGATGCCAGGGTAGATTTGTCTTGAACTTGAATGTCATGAAATAGGCCACCAAATCTCCCACTGAGAATGAACAGATAAGAAGAAGATTCCCAAACCCCCCTAAGAAAGGGAAGGATTTTCTGAAAATGGTAAAACATTCAAATGGAGAGGTCAACATTAGTGATAGCCAGAGATAAGGAGGAGCTTTTATACCTTCAAGAACATATTCAAGAGACTTATTGTAGAAGCTAAGATCCATTGCTTTAAAAAAAAACAACATTATTTTGTTTTTTCCCAATTACATGTAAAATAGTTTCAACCTTCATTTTAAAGAATTTTGAGTTCCAAATTCTGTCCCTCCCTCACCTTCTTCCCTGAGATAGCAAGCAATTTTATATAGGTTATACATGCATAATCATGCAAAGCATATTTACATATTAGTCAAGCTGTGAAAAAAGACACAGACCAAGGGGAAAAAACAAAATAATATAGTGAAAAATAATATGCTTTGATCTGCATTCAGACTCCATCAGTTCTTTCTCTGGATGTAAGTAGTGTTTTTCATCATGAGTCCTTTGGAATTGTCTTAGATCCTTGTATTGATGAGAATAGCTAAGTCATTCATAGTTGAAAATCACACAATATTGCTAAGATCATTTTCTGAAGAGCAACCACATCCTTTTGGATATGACTCATTCATGTCCAAGAGAAAACTATGAGAGTCTCAGGGAAAAGAAAGGGAAAAGCAGAGGAGACCAAATAAAAAAGGGACCTCCATTTGATCTCTGTGGCTTGAAATCAGAAGCTCCAGAGGGCACAATGAGGGAATGCTTGAAAAATCTTGAAAAGCAGTTTGACAACTCAGACAAACCCATCTTCTTTTCCTCAATACTTATCAGCAGGATGGTGAGAGGGAAGTCGTAGTCAAGAGAGTAGTGAAGACAGAATAGATAGCATCAGACTAAGTAAGGTGGTTTGGGTTTTGATAGAAGGAGGGAGCATTTATAGGCACCTGGATGGCTGTAGCCAGGTAGACCAAGAACAGATTGGATATTGACATAATGATCTCCTTCAAACATAGATTTGGACAACTCTAAGGGACAATAAACTCTAGGGGCAATCTGTACCTACAGGACTAAATATAAAATGCTTTGTTTGGCCTTTAAAGCCCTCTCTAACCTGGTCCTCTCCTACATTTCCACTCTTCTTCCACCTGACTCCCTCGAACCAACTGGCCTCCAGACAGTGGCCTCTTTGCTGTTCTTCTCCCATGACACTCCATGTCCTGACCCCAGGCATTTTCATCAGCTGTCACTCATGGCCTCGAACTCTCTTATTACTCATCTCTGCCTCTTTCACTTCATCCTAAAGTCCCACCTTCTGCACCAAGTTGTTCTCATTTTTCCCAAGCCTTCTTGAGACTATCTTTAACAGGGGAGACAACAAATATATAGAAAAACTTATCCAGCATCAATATAAAGTTAATAAATATAAATATATACAAAGGAGACACAAGGTGGTTTGGGGAAGGAAGGAGGGCACTGGATGCTGAGGTGGAAGTGATAGGGAATCAGGTAAGGCTTTATTACAAGATGGTGTCTGGGCTGCATCTGGAAGGAGTAGAGAGGGAGCCTAGGAAGGAGAGGTAAGGAAAGAGGGTAGGTATCCCAGGCAAAGGGTATGGCTAGTACAAAAGCCTGGAGATAGGAGGTGAAATGTTGTGTGTGAAGAACAGAGAGGACAGTTTTGTTGGATTGCAGAATGTAGGAGAGAGAATAATGTGACAGTGAGTCTGGCAGAATAGGTTAGGGCCAGGATGTGTGTGTGTGTGTGTGTGTGTGTGTGTTTGTGTGTGTGTGTGTCTGTCTGTCTGTCTGTGTAGAGCAGAGAGGCCCTGACTTGGGAGGAGCACTGAGTAAGGTATTTGGTAGATTCTAGTTTATCTGAAATTCTAAGCAAGCTGGAAGGGATAGAGTAGAGGGGTTGTTTGTTGTATTTTCTGGATGAGAGCACTTTGTAAATGTCCATGGCCTACGGAACTCATCACTGGGAAGAGTTTGGAGAAAAAGGAAGGAAAGGGATGTCAAGGAAGTTGTGTAAGCAAGATGAACAGGTCTTCATAGCTGATTTGATGGGGATCAGGGGAGGTGGTAGGTAAGGAATAGACTAGGAAGACTATGAGATTGTGAACCTGGGGAACTGTAAGGATTGTGGTATCCATGCAGAAACAGGAAGTTTAGAAGGGGGAGCTTTAGAGATGTAATGGATAGAAAGAATGAATAAAAGGAAGAAAAAAGGAAGGAAGGAAAGAACAAAAGAAAGAAAAGAGAAAGAAGAAAGGAAGAAAGAGAAGGAAAGAAGAGAAAGGGAAGGAAGTAGAAAAGAAGAAAGAAGGGGAGGAGGAAAGAAGAAAAAAGAAAAGAAAAAAATAGGGAAAAGGGAAAGATAAAACCTATTTTTTTTTCATTTTCAATGTTATTGATGTGTTTAAGTTTTTACATCATTTACATATACAAATTACTCTCTCTTGTACCAAGGTAAAGCTATCCAGAATGACCTCTTTTGACAGGTGTATACATCATTTCACAGTTCTAATACCTTCCTACCTCTCTTTTTTCAAATGAAAAAGATCTATTTCCTTTCCCTCCCACTCCCTCCCCCATTGGGAAAAAAAGAAAAATATTTTTGTTACAAATGTACATACTGAAGCAAAACAAGTCCTCTCTGTTACTACAAAACACATGTGTCCCTCAGGATTGCTTAGCCTCTCAGGAATGGATAGAATCCCTCATCACTGCTCCTCTGGAATCCTCTATACTAAAATGCTTACTTTGGCATGCAGATGTCCAGCAGGCAGTTGGTAAGAGAGGTCTACCTAGGGCATGCCCAAGTGACCCTTGCCTTGCATAGGCTCCTGTCTCTCCTTATCTTAGTCCTCTGCCCTGCCTCTGGCTTGGCTGTGCCCCTTCTATTTTGTGGCACCAGGTAGAGGAGGGTTAGACCTAGAGAGGAGAAGTGGGTCTTTATTTCTCTTAAACTGTTAGAAAGAAGACAACCCCACCCCTCATTCCCCATTCTGGTCTTAGTGTTATGACTAAAAGGAGTCCTAGGATGATGACAGGAGCCACCCTAACTACCTGGGAGTTATGTTTCTTACTGACTTGGACCTGCCTCACGTGTCACTTAATTTCTAATGCCCAGCCTAAACTTTTACATACCTTGATCGGAGACCCTTTTCTACTCCCACCAAAGGAAGGCTCAGATTTTAGAAAGTTGGCCCATTCCTCAGTGGCCTTTCATTCCACTCTACCCAGCCACTCAGCCCTTCTGTCCTCCTACCTCCTTCAAAGTCCACGTCCCCCCTCCCATTGTCTTTTCTCCCCGTTGGCCCCAGCAGCTAAGGAAAATCAGGACCCAGACCTGCAGGTGGGAAAGGACCTGGTGAAGGTGGGGAGTTGACGGAAGGATCATTTGGGAAGTACCTCCCTGATGCTAGGTCAAACTTCCTGCAATTTAGGATTTTCTGATACCTTCCCCCTTTCTCCCCTGCCCCATACCCCACCCTCTAGGAAGGGCTAAACAGCCTGGGACTTCTTCATAACTATGCCTATTAGGGCTGTCCACCGTCAGAGGGACTCTCAGGAGTAAGTGGTGAACCTAATCTCTGACTTTAGGGACTCTTGGCAAATGGGTGAGGTTTTCTGGCCCAGCCTACCTGCTGCTCAAGGATTTTCACCCACCTCTTCTTTCCCTATTCAGTTTTTTTGGAAATGGAATGAGGCCTTCTGCAACTAAATATTACTATGCCAGCTCAGGATTGACTGCCAAACCCCAACCTCTTGTTTATTCAGGGGAGGGTGGTTTTTGAAGCAGCCAGTGTTTGGGAAGAATTGGGAGGGGGAAGCAGGAGCAAAGTACAGCTCATGAGTCCATCACAAATGGAACACAGCAGGAAACTGAAAGAGCTGGTGGGGAAGCAGGATTAGGTGCTTTCTTTGGAGACTCCCCCTTCTACACACTCCAGGAGCTGGCTTCAGGGACAAAAGGACTCCTCTGCTTGGGAAGAGAGCCATGTCTGCCACACTGAAGGGCTCGAGGTTCTAGAATTGGAATTCAGACTCAGGCCAGGTCAGCTTGGACTTAAGAGAGGCCTCTGGGGAGGAAAGTAACATGAATCAGCTCTGTTACTTCAGTGGTTCACAAAGGGCCCATAAATCTGCAGCCTGGAAGAGGCTGATGTGGGGATGGACTCCTAGGGTTAGTTACTGACATCAAGAAATTGCTGGCATCGAGAAAAGAAAGCAAAAAACAGAAGACCAAGAGCCCAGCTGGGGGCTGGCAGAGAGCCTTCTATGTTTGATGACTGGGGCATCTCTACTCTGCTTTTAGGCTTCCTTTAGAAGTCTGGGGGATGCACTCTCCTCTAGAAATGAGCCTCCAGCAGTCAGTAAGCCTAAGCAGAGAAGATGCTGGTGCCACCTGGAGCCTCAATGTCTTCCTTCTTCCACGTATCTCTCATGTTCTTGTATTTGCTTCCCTCTCCTGACTCTCCTAATCATGTTACTCCCTCCTCCAACTTTAAACTGCTCTGAAATGATGCCCTACAGTTAGGCCTCCTCTCCATGCCTCTTTGCTTCTTCATCCCTTAACCCATATCTCCAGCCCCATCCATTATCCTAGGATTGCCCTATACCTCACCCTCTGCCTCATGGACTCTCTTCCTGCAGGATGCTGCCTGCCCCCAAGTGGCTATTTCATCAGCTGGGCCTGGCAGGCCTAGAGTCTGGGCTTTCTTCCATCCTGCTCCTGGCCTTCCTGGCCCTTGGCACCTGGATCCTGGTCAAGGCCCTAACCTGCGTCCAACTATTCTACATCAACTGCCAGAGGCTTCGATGCTTCCCTCAGCCCCCTCTTAAGAACTGGTTCTTTGGTCACATGGGGATGGTAAGTGGGGAACCTGGAGGGGTCCCTGGGGGAGTCAGTGGAGACAGAGGGTGTAGGACTGAAGGCACTAGTGGACTGAGGGAGGAACTTGGGCTGGAGGATGAGAATGGGAAGATTAAGGGGACTGAAGGGATGAGGACATTAATGGGATAAGGAGGGACTGAGGATGGGCCTCCAAGATGCCAATATGGTCAGATTCATGGAAGTAAAGGAAAGCCTGGTCTCCTAGACTAGATGAAAGAGCATGACATGAGGTCCATGGGTCAAGTTGTCATAATCTCCAAGATTCCTAATGGGGACTGATATGATTCAGAGAGGGATTATGAGGACTGCAATACTAAGGGCTTGGCAGGCTTGAAGGGCCTTGGTGAGTGTTGGACTGAGGAGGAAGGATCAGGGGGCTGAGAAGTTAGAGAATCAAAGGTTGTCAGGAGCCTGAGAAGTTTGGAGGACTAAGGGGTGGAGGGTGGGAGGGAGCGGACCAAGGTGACAGAAGAACTGGGCGAAAGGGTTGCTGAGACATGGAGGTTGTGAGGAAAGCCTATCTTAGAAGGATAACCTGAGCATTCTGTCTCTCAGATGTTTCTCTGGCTGGTAGTAATGGAGTTGCCTATCCTCAGAACTGTTTCAAGGGAAGCTAGGGAAGGTGGCTGCCTTCACAATGTGATGTGAGTCATTAAGAAGGCTTAGGGCCCAGACTGAATGCCAAGAATATCATAGGGAGGTCCAAGGTTCCTGCAGGGTCTGGATCAAGAGCAACAAAGCCTCCTTGGGCCATTCTCTCCCTTCTGATTTAGTTCTTCCTCTTATCTATCCTCCAGGCACCTTCCCAAGTCAGAACTTTCTTGTCACCAGCCCAGAACCCCTGTAATAGACAGAGATTAAGGGCAAAGACTGAACCTGTATTATGTAGGTAAGAGTGAGCAAAGGAGACTTAGTTCAAGCTCTGATTCTGAAGCTTAGTTATTTAACTATGAGGAGATAGGCAACTGGCAGAGTGGACAGAAGTCAGACCTTAGAGTCACAAAGACCTGAGTAAATTCACCTTGTTTTGCTTGGCCCCAGGATGTAGAATGAGCTGCAACAAGTGGAATTTTCAGAGATAAACTCAGTCAGTAAACATTTACAAAATGCCTATGTGCCATTTGGATTCAAATTATACCTCTGATATATGCTGGCTGTGTGATGCTGACGGAGTGTCAAAATTACTTGGAGCTCTGGGCATCTCTCCAAGACTTTATGTAGCAGAGAACATGGTGACCTGCATTAGTAAAAGGAGTTTCTTCTGGAATTCCCTCTATAGATGTAATTACAGGTCCACTCCTTTCTCGCTAACTATGAGTAAACCACAACTGCTCTTCATCTATATAAGGACGATTTAAATGCTTCAAAATTTGCCCCTCAGGGCCAAAAGGGGCAGTCTACACTGCTTACTCTTGCCCTAGCCCATGGACCATAGATGTCTTTGTTTCAGGTTTCCCACCTTCACCCCAAACCTCTGAAAATACTCAGTTCCTGACTTGACCTTGTCTTTGGTTTGTATTTGTTTGATCCAAGGTTAGACCCTGACACCCCTCTTTTATTTATTTATTTTTAATGGTATTCTACCCCCCCCCCATTACATCACAACAAATTGTGTAGCTTTCATTTTTACAAGATTTTTAGTACCAAATTTCTCTCTCCCCCTTCACACCCCCCTTACTAATATGCCAAACAGTATGATATAGGTATACATATGCCATCATGTAAAACATATTTCCATATTAGTCACAGTTGTGAAAGAAGAAAAGAACCAAAATGAAAAATAAAACCAGGAAAAATAATGAAGTGAAAAAAGTATGCTTTGATCTTCATTCAGAGTCCATTAGTTCTTTACCTGGATGCAGATAGCATTTTCCCTCTTGAGTTCTTTGTACTTGCTTAAATCATTTGTTATTGAGAAGACCTGAGTCATTCATAGTTGATCATCACACAGTGTTTCTGATACTGTATACAATGTTTTCCTGCATCTGCTCATTTCATTTTGCTTCAGTTCATTCAAGTTTTTCTGGCTGTTTCCGAAATTTGTCTGTCCATTTCTTATTGAACAACAGTATTTCATATACATTTATATACCACAATTTGTTCAGCCATTCCTCAATTGATCAGCATCCCCTCAATGTCCAGTATTTTGCCATCACAAAAAGGATGGCTATAAATACTTCTGCACGTATAGGTTCTTTTCCCTTTTTTTATGGTCTCTCTGGGATACAGACCTTGTAGTGGTATTAGTGGATCAAATAGTATACAGTGCAGTTGCCCTTCAGGCATTGTTCCAAATTGCTCTCCAGAATGGTTGGCTCAGTTCATAACTCCACCAACAGTACATCAGTGTCCTAATTTTCCTACATCCTCTCCAGCATTTGTCATTTTCCTTTTCTGTAATATTAGCTAATCTGACAGGTATGACCTCAAAATTATTTTAATTTGCATTTATCTAATTAAAAGTATTTTAGAGAATTTTTTCATATGCCTATAGAAAGCTTTGGTTTCTTCATCTGAAAACTGCTTGTTCATATCCTTTTACCATTTATCAATTGGGGAGTGGCTTGTATTCTTGTGAGTTCACTTCTCTATATATTTGAGAAATGTCCTTTATCATGGACACTTGCTGTAAAAATTGTTTCCCAGATTTCTGCTTTCCTCCTAATCCTGGTTGCATTGGTTTTGTTTGTACAAAAGCCTTTTAATTTAGTATAATCAAAATTATCTATTTTGCATCTCATAATGCTATCTATCTCTTGTTTGGTCATGAACCTGTAACTCACTTAACTTCTCTCCTTTAAGAATTGGGATGCTACACCACTTGATGCATACATGTTTAGTATTGATATTACTTCATTGTCTATGGTATCTTTTAAAAAGATGTAGTTTTCTTCCTTATCTCTTTTAATTAGGTCTATTTTCGTTTTTGCTTTGTCTGAGATCAGACAAATGTCCTTTTATTAAAAGGATTTGTTCTGTAAACCTTGGACTCTGTCAAAAGGTCACACCTAAGGACCTAGGAGGCCACAAGTGGCCTGGAACCTGCAGGTTCCTCCGACGTGGTTCAAGCCATGCCCATTACCCACCATCCCATCTTTCCATCCACTGTAATAGTTTTTCTGCACCTCTTCATGTGAAATAATTTACTCCATTCTACCTCTCCCTTCCTTCTGCACCCGGTGTACTCCTCTTCCTCATCCCTTAGTTATTTTTTATGTCCCTCTGTTGAATGTATATTCCTTCTAGCTGCACTATTAGTGGTACAATTTTTCAAAACTATAAGAATCATCTTCCCAAGGGATGTAAACAGTTCAGCTCCATTGAATCCTTTATGTTTCTTCTCCCTTTTCCCCTTCTTAGGCTTCTCTTGGGTCTTGATATTGGAGATCAAGTTTTTAGTTCAATTCTGGCCTTCTCTGTATGAAAGCTTCTCAGTTTCATTAAATGACTATTTTTACCCTGGAAGAATTCACTTAATTTCACTGGATAGGTGATTCTTAATTGTAGTCCTAGATCCTTTGCTTTCTGGAATATCATGTTCTATGACTTCTGGTTCTTTAATGTTGCAGCTGCTAAATCCAGTGTAATACTGATTGTGATTCCCTGATATTTGAATTGTTTCTTTCTGGCCACTTGCAGCATTTTTTCCTTGACCTGATAGTTTTGTAATTTGGTTATATTGTTTCTTGGAGGTTTTATTTTGGGATCTCTCTTCTGAGGTGATCAGTGGGTTCTTTCAATGCTTATTTTTCTCTCTGATTCCAGGATATCAGCTCGGTTTTCCTTGATAATTTCCTGTAAGATGCTGTCCAGGTCCTCCTTTTTTTTTTATTTTATTTTTTTTTATTTTTAAAGCAATTGGGGTTAAGTAACTTGCTCAAGGTTACACGGCTAGTCATTTGATTTATGCGTGGGTGCTCATTTTCTGAGGCCGGATCTGATCTCAGGTCATCCAAACTCCGAGGCCGGCACTCTTACTCACTGCGCCACCTAGCCGCCCCTTTAGGGCAATTGGGGTTAAGTAACTTGCCCAAGGTCACACGGCTAGGTTTTTGTTTGTGCGGATTAAGTGTCGGAGGCCGGCTCCGAACTCAGGTCCTTCTGATTCCAGGGCCGGCGCTCTATTCACTGCGCCACCTAGCGGCCCCCAGGTCCTCCTTTTTATTATGGCTTTTAGGTAGTGCAACAATTCTGACATTGTCTCTCCTGGATCTATTTTCCAGGTCAATTGTTTTTCCAATGACTTATTTTACATTTTCTTCTATTTTTTTCATTCTTATGAATGTATTTGATTGATTCTTGACTTCTCGTGTAGTCATTAGCTCCCACAGGAGTTGTTTTCCTCAGTTAGCTTTTGTCATTTCTTTTCTATTTGGGCAATTCTACTTCGTTGTTTTCTTTTACTAAGCATTGACTCTTTATTCATAATTCTCTTCCATCAGTCTAACTTATTTCCCCAGTTTTTCTTCTACCTTGCTTATATGATTTTTAAGCTCCTTTATTTGAGCTCATCCAGGAGAACTTTCTGGCCTTGAGACCACTTCCTGTTTTTCTTTGGGGTTTTGACCATAGGTGTTTTGACATTGTTGTCCTCTTCTGAGTTTGCATCTTTATTTTCCCGGTCACTGTCATAAGCCTCTATGTTCAGGTTCCTTTTTTGTTGTTTTTTTTTGCTCA
Source organism: Gymnobelideus leadbeateri (assembly GCA_011680675.1). Lineage (NCBI taxonomy): Eukaryota > Metazoa > Chordata > Mammalia > Diprotodontia > Petauridae > Gymnobelideus > Gymnobelideus leadbeateri. The sequence continues at coordinate 25,034 of WOXC01011933.1, read as the reverse complement.
TCTTTTTTTGCTTTTTTTCTTTCCTTTAAATTTGACCTTTGCCCCCAGGGTGGAAAGGATTCTTATGCTAGGGCTGCAGTCCCTGTCTCTTTTTCTGGTTCTACACTGATGTTTCCCTGAAGCTCATGGGGGATCCTCATGTCTGGTGCTGTGCTGAGGGTATGGTGGAGGTGGCTAGCACTGCTGGAGGCCATAGATAAGCTGGTAGCTTATCTCATGATGAGCCAAGGTCCTTGTCATGGTGTCTCATGTGTGCTGATACTAGTGGGGTTCTTCTGCATTTCCCCAGGGCTGCAGTGAAGCACTTGGCTGCTGATGGCTACCTGTTTACCCTGGGCTATTCTGAAGCATGTGGCAGTTCAAAGCACTGGAGTCTGCCAATTACATATATTAAGGCACTTGGTATTGACATTTGCCTGTTCCACCATACTGGGGCTCAGGATCTCCCACTGGTTTGCTTTGGTGGGTCTTGCTACTGGCTTGCTGGAATTCTTCTTGTCCTGGACTGTTTTCCCTTTTTTGTCCAAGTAAGAAAAAACTTTCTTGGGGATTTTCCAAGGTTCTTGGGTTAAAAGATTGTTTCACCCTGTCTTTTTGCTGGTTCTGCTCTTTCAGGATTCATTCTGGGGAAGCATTTAATGGTTTTTTTGGAGGTGAATATGGGAGTGTGATGGAGATTTACTGCTTACTCCACCATCATGACTCCCCCCAAAAGTCCAAGATTTTGACACCCCTGTTATAAAAGGGAACTGCTCCCTCTAACAGAAAGATTTCTGCTATCATCAATTGTGGAAACACCAACCCTGGGTCATATGACATTAAGGATTTGTGTGCTATGGTACTAAGGTCCTTAACCACCCTTTTTGGCACTTATATTTTATTATTATTTTTAAGGTTGCTTCCAGTCCTGAAGTTGCCTATCCTTAATATCTTTATGCTTCTGACAATATGTATTTTAAGATTCTTTTCATTTTTTATAATGTTCTAAGCATGCTTCTGACTCTATATTTCTCCAATCTAAGGTGCAATTCACACATTCTATCCTCTAAGGATCCTCCTCCCCCATGTTATATTCTACCATTTTATATTCTGAAAGTCTTAAGAGTTTTCTTCCCCAATTCCGGCATGTTCTAGGGGCCCTTCCAGCTCAAGTAGTCTATATTCTATAATTTTATGGGGCTAATCAATTTGTTGTCCAGGCTATGCAAACAGGACAGTCATGCCAGAGTCTTCTCAAGGCCAAACTATTAGGAAACCAGGAAGGGAGAAGGGCAGGAAGCAGCTGACAGTGAAAGATCCCTTTGTAGCTTTCTTCTCTGTGGGAACAGCTAATGAAAGGAGAGGGCAACTGTACAAGCAAGTCCACATAAGTGATAAAGAGCTGACTGGGGACTGGAAGCCAGGGAGTGATGAGGGCAAGTTTATCCAGTCTCTGTCCATGAGATGCTCAGTACAGAAAGGGCAGGGGAGATAGTGTATTTTGTTAAGAGGCAGACAATATTGTGGTGAGGGTGAAGAGGGAGAGAGACTAGTTTAGCATGGAAAGTATGCCGTAAGAGTGGCAGCACCAAGGCATTTTGTTTTGAGCCCCTTTCCTCTTTGGTACCTGTCCTATGTGACATACTTGGAGTATTAATAGGTACTTGAATTAGTTGGGGGCTTGGGCTTGGTTGTTCCAGCACCTCAGGAACACATTTATGAGCGTGAAGAAGCAAGGAATGAGGAGAGTACACAGTTTCATACAGAAGACAGTCATCTATGTGACTGAATGTGTATCTGGGATGTTTATGGAGGAAGAAGTCAAGCAGATGCTACTGATAGATAATCAGACCAACCACAACTCTTCAGCCTATTAAGAGATTTGGTAATGTGCTTCCTGGCTTCACAAGGGGTTTTACTGGGGACTTTGGGAAACTAGTAAAGAACATTGAGCAGTATATTACACCATTCTTTCCCTTCCTTCTTGAATTTCTTGTGTGGTGAAACTAGAGTTGACACCTCTCTCATGGGCAGTGGTCGTTTTTCCAGTACCACTAAATCTGTGTGATAAGAATCTATCAAAGTGTTTTACATCTTATCTCTGGGGAAAAAAACCACAGTTACCAACAAGGGAAGGTTCTCTCATGTTGGGGGAAGAACATGTTATTGGGAAATAACTACAATGGCTTTAAAGCAAGAATGCATTTGTTTTTTATATGAAGTCAGTTACTCAAGACTTAGCCCAGTTAACTTCTAAGCATGTCTGAAAGTCACAAATGTTACAGGAAGTTTTCTTCCACTATCTCAAGAATTGGCCTGATACTGGAAGTCTTGGAAAGTTCCTCCCTATTCTACTGTTTTGCTTGGCCCAACCTAAGAGAAGGAGCTTGATGTGGGTACAAAGGGGAGTCTTTGGCAGGGTCAAAGAGTCTCCTTCCTTGGATATTAAGTCCCTTTGAGGAACCCAATGTCTCAACTGTCTCAGGTTAGACAAGGTGGCATGGGGCCAGATGCTTCATAAGCTCCAGTAAATCCTTGCTACCTCAATTTGTAGCTTAGTAGAAATGTTGCCACACCCCATGTTTTGCCCCATGCAAAGCTCTGCAGACAAACCTGTTAATGCTGCACCTTCTCAGGAAGGGCTACTCTCCTCATTCCCTGGAGGGGCGTCTCCTTCTGGTGTCAACCCTAGAATAGCCACATAACACTGGATTGTCCCTTCATTTCCCCAGGCACTCAGGCTAGACCATTTGTCTTATTTAACCAACACCATCAATCCTATAACCTGATTGCTCTCCACTCAAATCTTTTAAAGGTGAAAACCAGCTGTAGCTTCCAAGCAAACCCATCCTCTATTCTCTTAATATCAGGAGCTTCCCAGGTTTTACTGCGTTTAAAATAGGAGAATATATAAGTTGCACGGTAAATGATATGGCAAAGTCAAACGAACACAAATCCACTACAAAATCCCTGTTAGAAATTTTTTCTTGAAAACTTCCAGCGATTGGGGATCTTTTTTTAAAATAAATTTATTTATTTATTTTTAGTTTTCAACATTCATTTCCATAGGATTTTGAGTTACAATTTTTCTCTCCATTTTTCTTCTACCTCCAACCCCAGAATAGCAAGCCTACTGAATACCCCTTCCCTCAATCTGTTCTCTCTTATATTCTCCCCATCAGCCCCCTAGCTTTCTAGCAGGGCAAGAGTGACCTCTATAACCCAGTGCCCATACGTCTTATTTCCCAATTGCATGTAAAAAGCAATTTTTTTTAATATTTGCTTTTAAAACTTTGAGCTCCATATTTTTTCCCTTCTTCCCTCATCACCTGTCCCTGATAGGAAGATAAGCAATTCAATATAGGTTGTACATGTATAGTTACCCAAATCATTTCCATAGTAGTTATATTATGAAATACTAACTATATTTCCCTCCATCCTATCTTGCCCCCCAGTTATCCTATTTTCTCCTTTGACCTTATCCCTTTTCAGAAATGTTTGCTTCTAACTACCCTCTCTCCCAATCTGCCCTCCTTTGTATCATACCCCTCTTATCCACTATCCCATTATTTTCCTTTAGGGTAAGATACCCAATTGAGTGTGTATGTTATTCCCTGCTTAATCCGAATTCAATGAGAATAAGGTTGATCCATTACCTTCCATCTTCCTGCTCTTCCCTCCATTATAATAATGTTTACTTGCCTCTTTTATATGAGATAATTTACCTTAATCCATCTCTTCCTTTCTCTTCCCAATAAATTCCTCTCTCACCTCTTAATTTTATTTTTTAGATGCCATCCCTTCATATTCAACTCATCCTGTGCCCTCTGCCAGTGTATACATGAACATACATGTGTGCACACTCTCATATATATTTATATACACATGCACCCTCATATATACATATATATTTCCCTCAACTCTCCTCATGCTGAGAAAAATCTTATGAGTTCCAATTATCATTTTTCCATGTAAGAATATAAATAGTTCAACTTTAATAAGTTCCTTATGATTTCTTTTTCCTGTTTACCTTTTCATGCTTCTCTTGCTTCTTGTATTTGAAAGTCAAATTTTCTGTTCAGCTCTGTTTTTTTTTTTCATCAAGGATGCTTGAAAAAACTATTTCAATGAATGACCATATTTTCCCCTGTAGCATTATACTTAGTTTTGCTGGGTAGGTGATTCTTGGTTTTAACCCTAGCTCCTTTGACCTTCAGAATATCATATTCCAAGCCCTTCGATCACTTAATGTAGAAGCTGCTATGTCTTGTGTTATCCTGATTGTGTCTCCACAATACTTGAATTGTTTCTTCCTAGCTGCTTGCAGTATTTTCTCCTTGACCTGGGAACTCTGGAATTTGGCTATAATATTCCTAGGGGTCTTCTTTTGGGGATCTTTTTCAAGAGGTGATAGGTGAATTCTTTCAATTTTTAGTTTGCCCTCTGGTTCTAGAATATCAGGGCAATTCTACTTGATTATTTCTTTAAAGATGGTGTCTAGGCTCTTTTTTGATCATGGCTTTCAGGTAGTCCAATAATTTTTAAATTGTCTCTCTTGGATCTATTTTCCAGGTCAGTGGTTTTTCCAATAAGATATTTTACATTGCCTTCTATTTTTTCATTTGTTTGGATCTATTTTATAGTATCTTGATTTCTCATAAAGTCATTAGCTTCCAATTGCTCCAATCTAATTTTGAAGGAGGTATTGTCTTCAGTGAATTTTCAAAATTCCTCTTCTGTCTGGCAAATGTGGCTTTTTAAGGCATTCTTCCTCTCGGTTTTTTGAGCCTCTTTTTCCATTTGAGTTAATCTATTTTTAAGGTGTTATTTTCTTCAGTGTATTTTTGGGTCTCCTTTAGTAGGCTGTTTAGTCATTTTTCATTATTTTCTCCCATCATTCTCATTTTTTTCCCAATTTTTCTTCCACTTCTCTTACTTGATTTTCAAAATCCTTCTTGATCTCCTCAATGGCCTGTGAACAATTCATATTTTCCTTGGATGCTTTTGATACAGGAATTCCGACTTCACTGTCTTCCTCCCATTCCATGCCTTGATCCTTTTGTCCCCCAAAAAGGAATCTATGGTTTGATTATGTTTCCTAGGCTTGCTCATATTGCCAGTCAATTGCTTGACTTTTGAGCTCTTTGCCACAGTAGAACTCTGCTTCCAGAATGGAGAGAGCTTTGTCCAAAATGCCTGGGGTTTTTGCAGCTGCTGGAGCTATTAGTTGGGTGCCCTCTTTATAGACACCACAAGCTCTGGCTCACTGGTCACACACCCCAGGACCACCACCCAAGAACAAGATCCAGATCCAAGCAAGAGCAATTATCCTCTTAATGGTCACTTGGTCCCCCTGCGATCTGCAAGCCAGGAACTTCTGAGGCAGCCAGGCAGCAGCAGCTGCATAGCTGCTGCACCTCTGCTACTTCTCACCCCAGGGGCAGAGGCCAGACCATGCTCTCAGTCCCTCTGTTCCCACAGATTTCCACACTGACCTTTTACTTTCTTTTTGGTGTTTATGGGTTGATAAATCTGGAAATTGCCACAGATGCTGGTGATTCTCTCTCTTGAAGTCTGCTCCAGGCCTGCTGCTGGTTGGGGCCACCCTGAGGCCAGTAAACCATGGCTCACGTGGGGCTGCACTCAGCTCCCAGCCTTGTTCAATAGATCTTTCCTATTGGCCTGCCAGGCTTCTTTCAGTGGGAGCTTTGTTTCTCTTTGTCTCTTTGTGGGTTCTATAGCACTAAAGTTTGTTTAGAGTAATTTTTTTACATGTATTGGAAGTGATTGAAGTGGGAGCCCACACCAAGTTTGTGCTTCTACTCCACCATCTTGGCTCTGCCAGTGATTGGGGATCTTATGACCATTTGGGAAGCCCATTCCACTTATATACATTTTTATGTGTTTCTATACACTGAGCTGAAATCTGTCATCCTATACCTTGCACCCAATGCTATTGTTCACCCTCTGGAACCAAGTAGAACTAGTCTTACCATAATTTCACGGCCCTTCAAAGAGAGATATAATATCCCTCCAGGTCTTCTTTTTTCCAACCAAACATCATATGATCCTTGTAAGGCATGGTTTTCTGTCCCTTTCTTGTCTAGGTTACCCTGCTCTGGTGGCTCATAGGGTGCATAGTTTAGAATCAGGAAGGTCTGAGTTCAACTTTAGCTTCAAAACACACATTATTGTATAATCCTGAGAAAGTCATTTAAGCTCTGTTTGTCTCAGTTTCTTCATCTAAAAATGGGGATAATAGGGGTGGCTAAGCGGTGCAGTGAATAGAGTGCCAGCCCTGGAGTCAGGAGGACCTGAGTTCAAATCCAGGTTCAGACACTTAACACAAAAACTAGCCCTGTGATCTTGAGCAAGTCACTTAACCCCAATTGCCCTACCTTCCTCCCTCCAAAAAGCAAAAAAATAAAAGAAATTTTTAAATGGAAATAATAATAGAACCTACCTTCCAGGGTTGGTGTAAACACTACACGATATAATAATCATGAAGCAATTAACACAGTCCCTAGCATTTATTAGATATGTATTAGGCACTATATAAATATTATCTGCAATTTAATTGTAATTACTATTTATCATTAATATTAACATCCTAAAATATATTGCCTAGAGATAAGCCCAGTATTCCCCATTCGATCTAACCAGGGCTGCCATGTATCCATGGCTCTTCAGGATGCTAAAGTCACCAGGTGTTTTGCAGATCACCCACTGTACAGCCATGTTTCCCCACCTTCTAATTATTAAATTGATTTTTTGTGAACCCAAGCCTAAGCCTGCACATTCATTCCCATTAAAATTTTATTTTGTTCAACTCAGTTCATTCTACCTTTGGGATCTCTCTCTGTTGGCCACTGTATTAGTGATTCTTTCTAGCTTTGTGTCATCTACAAATTTAAAAAAGGATGCTATCTAAGCCTTTCTTCCAATTTTGATAAAGATATTAAATATGAATAAGCCAAGAATAGAACCCTGAGTTTCCTCTACTAGAGACCTTCCTCCAGGATAATGGTCATAATTCCACCAACTCCACATCCACCTAACCCCACAGTATCTATGGATAAATGAGGAACCTGAGTCCAAAGAGTAGTGTGTCTAGGCTCACTTAGATAGGAGAACCAGGTTTTAAATTGGGGCCCTGAACTCCCAATCCAGTGTCCTTGACACTGCATCATACTTTCTCTCATCTATCTGCTCCCTTGTATTCCTTCTCACAAAACTATGTTTAGAAGATAAAACACAGTCCATAGCTGGGTACATAAAAAGTTTAGAGATGGAAAAATGTCTCATGCATTTTCATGATTCAAGGAGATCCAATAGCATGAGATATTACATACAATGTGAGATTCAGAAGGAAATTTAGAAGTCATTTCATTGAGATCCAGAGAGGGATGGGGGCTTGCTCAAGGTGATACAGTCAGAACTAGAACCTAATTCTTCTGATGCCCAATCTAGGGATCTTTCTATGATGTCATGCTGCCTCCCCTGTTGGTGTGCAGATGGAGAATCTGCCAGCAAGGTTATTGCTTTCACCCCCTCCCCTTTGGTCTCCATGGTCATACCTTATGATGGAGAGCTTCATGGTCTCTTAGGGGTTGCCTGGAGCTGGTGACTCCTCCATTGAACTCTTTATAGATCACAGAGGAAGGAAATGGGTCAATTGTCCAATTAGTGATTGCTTGTAGGGAGGCCTTTATAACATGACTTGGGTCCTTCTACCCATTGCTTACATTTTGCCACCCCAATTATATCAAACCTCTTACTTTAGGCACAAGTATGGATGCACCAATGGCCATGGTCAATGCGGGACAACATCTAACCAGTCCTGAGCTTGCAGCTTTCCAGATATGCCTAGAGGTCATCTCTTGGCTATATAATATTCTGTCCTCCGTCCTTCTATCACACATGTCAAATCATCTGGGCTTCTTGATTTTAAACTTCATCCTTAATCTTTAGTCTCTTCTTTCTATCTCTCAACAAAATGAAATACGTATTGTATTTCATTGTATACTAATGTGCTTGTGTGAACATGTTTCTCTATCTCTATCTCACTGTTTCTGATAATATCTCAAATCTCTTCTCCAGTATCACCCCCATAACACTCTCTGCTTTCCCATTTGGTATACTATGGCTTTCCTGATTCTATCCTTCCTGCTAAGGTTTCTCAGTCACATTTTCTTCCTCTTCTTGTTTTAATCCATCTCCTTTCCCCCTTTTCCTCTTCTTTCTTTTCTTTTGCTACCCTATCACCTCATTTCTGAATGATTCCTGCCTCCCTAGTTCCTGCTAGCCAAGAGTGGGGAGGGCGTGTAGTTAGAGGAAAGTGAAGCTTATTCTTCTGAAGATGGGTTTGGGAATGCTTCCAGACAGATCCCCTATCTTTGGAGCAGGTCTTAGAAGGAAACTGTCTGGTCTTATCCAATAGCAGGGGTGTGAGTGTGTCTGTGTGTCTCTGTATGTGTGTAGTGGAGGGAGGAATGGAAGAGGTAGGTGAAGCTCAAAGCAGCAGGGCTACTTTGGTCTCAAAGGCCATTTTTTGCAAAAAAAAAATAGAGTTAGTGATGGTGGAATAGAAAGAATTTCTAATGTTTGGAAGTACAGAGATTCATGTTGAGAAAGGAGTTGGTGTGGTAATGACATTGATAATGGAGAAAGATCCCTGAGGTCAAGAGAAAAAGAGAAAGGAGAATACAATGGGGATTCCCGTCTATATACTAATGTAGTTTGGGGGAATGGAGCCCAGTAGAGGAATCTAAGCATCTGAGAGGGAGTAGGGAGGAGTATGCTAACATAAGGCTCTGTTGGGCTTCTTCTGCTGGAGAGAAGACTTCAGTCTTCCTCTTTATTACCCTAGCCCAGGAAGGTCCACTGGATTTTGGGTACAAAGGAGATATTTGCAGAGTGACAAAGAAGGGGGGTGTTTGCTTTCATAAAGTATGGAACACTAAGTGAATTTGCATGGACCTTCCTAGAATAGTTATCTATGCTGATGGTATAGTCTGGTCTTCTTAGGAAATAAGGTAAAGGGGACTGAGGAATACTTCTCTGTTAACCAGGTTGTTGAGTAGAATTATGTGTTCCTTTAAAAATGGAAAGACTTCAAAATGAAAAAGACAAGACAAAGGTTGTGTGATAGACTCCATCATAGCCCATTCATGTAATTAGAGTCCATTGAAGCACAGCACATCAGGGAGGGGCAGGGGTGTTTTCCCAGCAGGTTGCAGCTCATGCCAATATTAGGATTGGATATATTCACACTGATTGCTAGACTAAAAAGTTGTTCAGTCATCTCCAACTTTTCATGACCCAATTTTGAGTTTTATTGGCAAGGATTTTGGAGTGGTTTGCTATTTCCTTCTCCAGCTTATTTTACAGAGGAGGAAACTGAGGCAAACAAGGTTAAGTTACTTGCCCAGGGTCACACAGTTCAAAAGTGTCTGAGATCAGATTTGAACTCAGGAGGATGAGTCTTCTTGACTCCAGGTGCTCTATCCACCTTGTTGCCCATAAAGAACAAGAGAAAGGGGAAAAGAAGTTGAAGGGAGGAGAGAGAAGGGGAAAGAAAAAGTGATAGAAGTTGGTGACAAATGTGGAGAGGGAAAGTGGGAATGCATCAGGGGAATAGTAAAGGAGAACTCCATTTCATCAAGCTCCTTCTCTGAACTGGAGTGTCTAGGAGGTAGTTGGCAGAAGGAGCTCTGTAAAAATACTGTAACTCCCTCATGTCTAGATTTTTAACTCTTCCTTGTTATTTTCAGGCCCCTGGTACCGAAGAGGGTATTCGCTATATTCAACAGCTGAACCGTCTCTTTGATAGTGTCCATGTCTTTTGGATGGGGCCATTCATTCCTGTGATCAGACTCTACCATCCCCAGGTCATCTCTCCCTTGCTTAAGGCCTCAGGTATGTCCCTTAGTTTTCTATGGACTTAATTTGGAAAGGGTTGGTAGGGGCCTCAAGGAAAGAGTGAGGATACAGGGAAAGGAACACAGACTGGACTGAGATTCTTTTCTAGTTTCAGCTCCTACACTGATCTACATTTAATATTAGGCAAGTCTCATTTATTCAATGGACTTCATTTTATTCATCAGTAAAATAAAGATAATACCCGGCCTGTATACCTTATATTTGATTCAATTCAAACTAATAAAAATATTATGAGGTTCAGGCCTATGCTTCTCACAAATAGAAGGAATAAGAATAAATTGAAATTATAAGGTGCTTCCTTTAAGGAGAATAAAGACCTTGTCTAATGAGAGGTAGGGGAAATTGGAGAGAGGGGTGAAAATATACTTAGACATGTAAGCATGATATGTCTTTGCATACTTAGAGAATCAACTAAGAAAAAAGCACTTGAAATAATTAACAACTTTAGCAAAGTTTCAGGATATAAAATAAACCCACATAAATTATTGACATTTCTATACATTACTAACAAGCCCAGCAGCAAGAGATAAAAAGAGAAATTCCATGTAAAGTAACTGCAGACAAAAAAAAATTATTTGGGAGTCTACCAGTCAAGACAAACCCAGGAATTACATGAACAAAATTACAAAACACTTTTCATGTAAATAAAGTCAGATCTAAATAAAAGGAAAATATCAATTGCTGATGGATAGGCCAAGTTAATATCATAAAAATGACAATTCCACCTAAATTAATTTACTTATTCCTTGCCATACCAACCAAACTACCAAACATTATTTTATATATCTAGAAAAATAATAACAAAATTGATCTGGAAGAACAAAATGTCCAGAAATGCTATCCACATCCAGAGAAAGAACTACAGAGTCTGAATGCAGATTATTTTATAAGGTGTTTCCTTTTATTTTCCTTTTTTGGTTTTTCTTCTTTCTCATAGTTTTGCACTTTTGTTCTAATTCTTCTTTACAACAGGACAAAGGTGGAAATACATTTAATATGATTGTAAAAGTATAGCCTATATCAGAATGCCTGCTATCTTGGGAAGGGCAGAGAAGACAGAAAGGGAGAAAATTTAAAATTCAAAAGCTTATAAAAGTGAATGTTGAAAACTAAAAATAAATAAAGAATTTTTAGAAAATAAAGAAAGGGAGGAAGAAGTCAGGAAGGAATGTGTTTATCATATGAGGGACAATGTACAAGAACGTACATTGGTATGAGAAAGAAGGGCTAAATATGGGGACATTTAAAAATCCAAAGTGGATGGAGGAATCTGAATGTGTGAATGGAAACAGAAAGTTAGCTCACAAGGCAGATGACCATCAGGATTCAAAAAGATCTTGGCAGACAGGAATGTTATTTAATAAAATAAATTTCATTGCGAATCAAATTATATTTGGGAACAAATAGTTATTTTCACAAGTACAAGCAGAGAGATGTGGTTAGATAGAAACATCTCAAAAAAAATTCAGCCCTGTGATATAGTAACTAAGAAAGCTAATGGGATTCTAGGCACATTGACAAAGGCATAAGATACAAGACCTGGGGGAAAAATGGTTCTTTTTGGTTGGGCTCTGCTGACTAACTATTCTTCCTTGGTTGGATCACATTTGAGTATTGCATTCAGGTCAAGGTACCTGAAAAATGGCATTGAGGAAGTTGAGGGCAACCAAAATGGCAAAGGGCCTGGAGTTCCTGTGATGATGTGATTGGCTAAAGGAACTAGGAAAGAGACAAGAAGAACAGAAAACTTACAATTGTTTTCTTTGTGTATAGGAAAGGCTGTCACATGGAAAGGGGGGGAGGGGTTTTCAGACTTTTCTTTTTAAGCCCAGAGGACAATGGGTGGAAGCTACAAACACATAAATTTAGGCTCCATTTCAGGAAAAAAAGAAAAACTTCCTGACAATGAGAGCTTGTAAAAAATGAAAGTTTCATCACCTGTAAAATGGGCGTGATCATAGTGCTTCCTTCACAAGGTTGTGTATTCAGTGGGATGCATCTATAATATCAACACAATATTAAGCACAGCACCAAGAGCTACTATGGATATGCCAGCATAGCTGTGAATCACAAAATATAGCAGACTCTCCATATAGAAGACAGAAGCAAAACACTTATTAAAACACCAGAAAGCCAAATCCCAATACCGGAAAGCTGAATTCATCATAAAAACAAAGAAATCTATACACAATAACACTGCAGAGAGCAACAACATCCTAAAGCCTTCCCACAAACACTCATAAATCCTAGCTGTCTCCTTGACTGCATCCTCTCCTCCCTCCATCTAACTGCTCTGACTCCCAGCTTCCTCTGGGCTCTGCTCCAGATGTTCAACAAATTCCTCCCACCACAGGCTCCATGTGATGACATTTGGCCTATTAGGAAGCAGGGAAGATCTTCAAATTACCATTAACATTACATTCAGCCCCAAGATATTTCATGTCCCTTACATAGGTAAATGGCATTTTAGGGATAACTTGTGTCAATAGAACTTTACAACAATATAACAGGAATAGCAGAAAATAAGCACATAAAACAATTTCTTTGGGTGGGGCTTGAGTATATGAACCCCTTGAACATGCCCCCCTCAAACAAATGGGGCCCAAAATCTTGGGATAAGGGGAGGTCTCTTCATAGCTACTTCCTGCTGAAATTGGATGTAGAGCTATCCCTGCTCCAAGAGGTCCCATTTGAGAGGTCAATCCTTTAGCTGGCATCTGGAGATAAGTTGGTGCTAGGTTCAGGAGTGACACATCACAGTTGTAGATAGGGGTGACATTCAGCTTAAGTGATCAGGCATCTGCAAGTAGAGGGTACTAAGCCTGTGGGAAACAAATGTAGTAAACAAGTTTAACAAGCAAAACATCAGAAAGAAACAAGGAGACACTAACCAGAAGCAGGGTATATGTATATAGGGTCAGCCATGCTTCTGGAGTCCATTAATCCACTATCATAGCCTCATTCATGGTAAAATATATAAGTTAAGGGTACAATTTAGTAATCATCTTCTCCTGGATAAACAACACTTACAGTATTATCTTTCCCATTTGCTATATTCTCATCATCTGCCTCCCACTTTACCCATACTTTAACTCGTAAATTTATTCTATTAATAGAACCAAACCCTTCAGTTCCTCTGATAGTTACTTTATAAGGAGGATCAGTTTTGACAAGGGGTATTGTTTCACAAGTAATAATAATTATTTGAACTATTCTATCACTTTTACAGAAGTGTATAGGCTCTTCACCTAAATGTTTGGAATGTCACAATAATTTCTCCTTGATAATTAGAATCTATTACTCCAGCCAATACATATATTCCTCGAACTGCTAATTCTGATTTAGGTAATATCCATCCAAAATGATTTTAGGGATTCTCATACATATTCCACTGGAGGTTTTTCTTATTTTTTTTACAGCTAGGTCCTGATTAGTTTGAATAAAGAATCCTCTGAAGTGGTCACATTGTTTGAGTTCCATGAGCTAGAACCAATGACCATCTTTCCTAGGATTATAACTTCTAATAGTGCAAATATTTTGGGAGTTTATTTCTTCACTTTATATCATTCATTTCTACAAGATTTTGAGTTACAAATTTTCTCCCTATCTTTCCCCTACCCACCACCCCAAAACAGTGGTCCCACTTCTGCTCTCTCCTATATATCTCTGCTCTCTCCTATATATTCCCCCAACACCCCCCCCCTAGACTTTCCAGTAGGGAATGATGGATCTCTATGCCCCAGTGCCTATATATCTTATTTCTCAGTTACATGTAAAATAATAATTATATATATTTAAACATTTGATTTTAAATCTTTGAATTCCAGGTTCTTTCCCTTCCTCCCTCATCACCCACACTTACTGGGAATATAAGTAATTCAATATAGGTTGTACATGTGTAGCTATGCAAAACTTTTCCATAGTGGATGTATTGTGAAAGACTGACTATATGTCCCTCCATCCCCCACTCACTCTATTCTTTGCTTTGATCCCATCCCTTTTCAAAAGTGGGTGCTTCCAACTTCCTAACACCCCAGGCTGCCCTCCCTTCCATCATCCCCCCCTCGTCCCCTTCCCCCTTACTCCCCTGTAAGGTGAGATACCCTATTTAGTGTGTACGACATTCCCTCCCTAAGACAAATTCATTGAGAATAAGGTTAACTCATTCTCTTTTGCCTTCCTGTTCTTCCCCTCCATTGTAATAGTTTTCCCTTGCCTCTTCTATATGTGATAATATACCCCATTCTATCTCTCCCCATCTCCTCTCCTTATATTCCTCTCTCATCTCTTAATTTCACCTTTTAAGTATCATCCCTTCTATTCAACTGGTCCTGGGCCCTCTGTATATGTATACCTGTACACTTATATACACATACTCACATACGTATTCATACACTCATATACCCTCTTATATAGACATATAAATGTATGAATACACACACACATTTCTATTCCCTTCAACTATTCTCATACTGAGAAAAGTTTTATAAATTATAATTATCATTTTTCCATGTAGGAATGTAAGTAGTTAAACTTTGATAAGTTCCTTATGATCTCTTTTCCCTGTTTACCTCCTCATGCTTCTCTTGCTTCTTGTATATAAATGTCAAATTTTCTATTCAACTCTGGTTTTTTCATCAAGAATACTTGAAAGTCCTCTGTTTCATGAAAATGACCATATTTTCCCCCGAAACATGATACTCAGTTTTGCTGGGTAGGTGATTCTTGGTTTTAATCCCAGCTCCTTTGACATCCGGTATGTCATATACCAAGCCCTTCAGTCCCTCAGTGTAGAAACTGCCTGATCCTGTCTTACTCTGATTCTGTTTCAACAGTATTCAAATTGTTTCTTTCTGGCTGCTTGTAATATTTTCTCTTTGGTCTGGGAACTCTGGAACCTGGCTATAATATTCCTAGGAGTTTTCTTTTGGGGATCTTTTTCCAAAGGTGATAAGTGAATTCTTTCCATTTCTATTTTGCCCTCTGGTTCTAACACATCAGGGTAATTTTCCTTGAGAATTTCTTGGAGGATGATTTCTAGGTTCTTTTTTTGATCATGGCTTTCAGGTAGTCCAATAATTTTTAAATTATCTCTCCTGGATCTATTTTCCAGTTTAGTGGTTTTTCCAATTAAATATTTTAGATTGCCTTCTGTTTTTTCATTTGACTGGATCTGTTTAATAGTACCTTGATTTCTCACAAAGTCCCTAGTTTCCATTTGCTCCAATCTAATTCTGAAGGAATGATTCTCTTCAGTGAGCTTTTGAGATTCTTTTTTCCATCTGGAAACTTCAACTTTTTAAGGCATTCTTCTCCTCATTGGCTTTTTGAGCCTCTTTTGCCATTTGTGTTAGTTTATTTTAAGGTTGTTGACTCTCTTTTCATGATTTTCTTGCATTATTCTCATTTCTCTTCCCAATTTTCTCTCCACTTCTCTTATTTGGTTTTCAAAACCTTCTTAAGCTCTTCTATGGCCTGTAAGCAGCTTATTCTTTTCTTGGAAGCTTCTGGTGCAGGAGTTCTGACTTTGCTGTCTTCCTCCTGCTCTATTCCCCAATCTTTTTTGTCCCCAAAAAAGAAATCCAGAGTTGGACCACGGTGCTTGCCTTGCTTCCCTCATTTGCTCGTGCTGCCCCTCATACTTGACTTTTGACCTTTTTGCCACAGTAGAACTCTGCCTCCAGAGAGGAGAGCTTTGTCCCAATCACCGGGATTTTCTCAGCTGCTGGAGCTATTAGTTGGGTGCCTTCTCTGAAATCTCCCCAGGCTCTGACAAACTGGTCACCCACCCCAGGACCTCCACCCTAGACAGTGATCCAGATCAAAGCAGGTTAAAGCAACACTTATTACCTCTCAAACTGGTTTCTTGGTCCCCCTACAATTTGCAGACCAGGAGCTCTGAAGTAGCCAGGTGGCAGCAGCTGCACAGCTGCCATGCCTCAGCTGCTTCTTCCTCCAGGGGATAAAGGCTGGACCACACTCCTGAAGTCCTAGTTCACAAAGTCTATCCTGCACTGACCCTTCACTTTGTCCTTGGGTTGCATCTATGGGTTGATAATTCTGGAAACCATCATAGCTGCTGGTGACCTGAAGTCCCACCAACCGGTGGCTGGTTGTAACTGCCCTGAGGCTAAAACTTCAGGCTCACTCATGGCTGAGCTTGACTCCCAACATGCTGCACTGGCCACTTCCTGCTGGCCTGTCTGGGCTGTCCTCAGAGAAAGATAAGCTTCTCTTTATCATTTTGTGGGTTCTGTAGCTTCAAGGTTTTTTCAGAGTCACCCTTTACATGAATTGGAAGTGGAAGCAGGAGCCCCAAGGAAGTCCTGTTTCTACTCCGACATCTTGACCCTGATCCATGAAAACATTTTTTTCAAAGGAAGACAATGGAAAAACTGAACCAGGAGGGTCCCATTTTATATCGAGCCTAAAATTGCCCTCTTGGCTTTTCCCAAAAGCAAACCTTTACCTGTAGCAGGATTTCCTTTGCGTAGATTGTGGCATTTCTCTCAGATTCTGATTTGATGCAGACAACTATATATGAATTCAAATTCAAAATAAAACTAGTTGCAGTCCCAATGGCTTTTACCTCAAATGGCAAGTCTTACCAATCACAGCTTAGGGCTAAATACAATTGCTTTTACTCTTATGGAGTTGCAATAAGTAATAAAAGTTTACCAGGACTTACATAAGAAATTTCATTTCACAGTAAAGCAAGTTAGTTTTTTAGGAACTCCAACCAGATGGTTTCTGGGGATCTGGCAAGTTTACAAATAAGGAAAAATCAATAGGGACCCCAAAGATGGGGCTGATCTGCCTGTGCACCCCATGATATTCTTCTTCTGGACTGATGAAACTCACATACTTTCTGTGTTGGCAACTCCTTTATTTTCAATACTGATTTTTTTCCTTGACAGGATGTCTTTCAGAGTCCCCATATTTTATTTTTAGGATCCCAGTATATGGTAGCTGGCACATGTGGCCTCCAGTCACCCCCTATATATTGAAGGTGACCTTGACCATCTTCCTAAAGGAGGAGAGTAGGGAGTGTCTACCCTGGCTACCCTTAGAGATGCTGTGGGATCAGTTTTAGGGGTTTTTTGTTTGTTTGTTTTTTGCATTTTGGAGGGCAATTGGGGTTAAGTAACTTGCCCAAGGTCATACAGCTAGGTTTTTGTTTGTGTGCGTTAAGTGTCTGAGGCCAGATCTGAACTGAGGTCCTTCTGACTTCAGGGCCGATGCTCTACTCACTGTGCCACCTAGCCGCCCCTAGTTTTAGGTTTTAACAATAATCCCAAATAACTTAGTTGTTAATTTCATAATTTTCATAAGTGAGAGCCAATTTGTTTTAGCTTTAAGACAGGATTAGCAGGATTTAATAGAATAACATACCTGGTTTTAAACAAAAATTTCCACTGTCTCTTAGTTTCAACTAAATTCAGATTAAAAGTTGCTTTCTCTAACACCATTTCTGGCTCACAATAGTCACTCGAGTTTTACAATATAAAAGAATTTTACTACAATGTAGAAATACTGTAACACAAACAGTAAGATCACATTAATTGCTTTTCAAAATCACATATAAAAATTATTGATAGATTATTGGTCTTACCACGTGCAGAGGCTGGTTGACTTCTGATCTTGTTTTCCCCTTCTCTTTTTCTCATCTCCCAACAGGTGCAGAACCTGGTTGTGAGGATAGTCAATTTGGGAAGGAAGGAGAAAGAGGGCATCATCTTCTGTGTGGGAAAACTCGGCTTTAGGGCTTACCTAGAAGAGTGGGCTTCAGGGTGCCCAGGGACCTAGGGCTATAGCTAGTGGGGCTGCTGAGCCTCCCTCCCCCCTTGTTCCTTTCACCAGGTGGGGGAAGTTAACTCAAATTGTCTACTATTCTTCAAACTTTTCATGGTAGCCTTAGCCCAATTGGAGCCAGGATGACAGGGGGAAAGCACTGTAGCCCTAGCCTGGGAGGAACTGGGCTGTGACCCAGGAAAGGGTTAAGTGCTAGTCCTATTCCAAAGTGAAGCTTTGAAACCTGCCTCTCTTTGATCAGTGAAGTGACCCCTTTTCTCTTAGATAAATCTTAGGGGAGAAGTGTCCCCTTCTTTTTCTGTCTGTCTCTCTATCTTCCAGAACTTGACCAGAATCCAAGGAAGTAGAAAGAGAGAGATTTTTTGTTTTTGTTTTTGCCAACAACCTTTCTTTAAGAGACCATCAATTTTTCTAGCCCAGGTACAGTTTTTTCTTTTCTGTCGGGCTGCATTTTGAATCTCTGCAGACTCAGAGATTTTTACACAGACACAGAGCAGACACAGTCTCTCCACAAAAAGTTGGGAAAACTCCCATGGAGGAACTCCTCCAAAATCCAATCAAGAGCTTGACTCAGGACTTGAAAGACAGGTGGATACAGATGAAGAACTGTGCAGAAATCCCTAAATAGACAGTGTGTGCACATAACAATTAAAACAGACCAGAACAGATTGTGACACTAAGACATACACCTAACCCATTGGCAAGCCATACAGACCAGAATAGACTATCAGTCTAATTGACTTGCTCCCATAGCCCCACTCGACATCTCAGGGGAACTGGGGAGAAGCTGTTAAGCTGTTTCCAGCCACCACTCACTCCCAACCATAAGAAAACTTATGTCTAGACGAGACTAGGGCTCCATTATTTGCCAATTGGGGCAGGAGCGATGTCTGAGGAAGGGTGCCACCCACACTTGATGCTTGGGGCCCTGGCTCCCTTAAGGATTAAGTGAAGGACAGCTCACTTTCTCTGGAGGTCGAGGTGCCCATAATCTAGTCTCATGGTGGTGACATAAAACACCACAATCTTGCTGGGGTCTCCAAATATTATAACCCAAATGAGCAAGATCGATACTAGATACAAAAGTTTAAGTGGAGTTTATTGGCCAGCGGCTACAAGGGGTCAAGCACACCCAAATCAAACAGCCCTGAGGAGTGTGTGCTTGGGGCTTAGAAAGATCAAAACCACAAAAAGTCAGTTATTATGCAAGCAGAAAAATACAGAAGCCAAAGATAGAGATCAGTGTGTTGCCCAGCAATCCATTTGTCACTCCCACTGGAAAGTCCCTAAGTCTATTCTGAGTACTGAGCAAAAAGGGGGAGGCAGGAGGTGGAGGGGAGGCCTGGTAGGTTTGGGCAGGTCTTCGTGGATTCAGGCAAATGGGCTTTGTTGGCAGGTTTGGGCAGGTCTCCTAAGCAAACTTTACCCAAGATGGGAGAGATGGGGGAAGTTCACAAAATGGTGGTTATAACACCATCATGATAGCAGCCTTTGCTACCTCCTCCTTTAACTTTCTCACACAGTCCCCAAGCAACTACCAGGGTCTCTCTCCATTAGGTCACAGAGAACCAGTAGGATACATTTTATTGCATCCCTTGGCAGCTAAAGCTAACAGATTGGTTCCATTGTTACCTCCTTGCATATGATGATCCCTAAAAGTGTGATGTACAAAAGAATTCTGACTAAAATCTATAAATGTCAAGCAATCCACACTATCAATACTCTTCTATCCCCTTCATCACTGATTCTCACCATCCAAGACACTAACAATTCTCCCATTCTTTCTGTGAAGTGGATTAATATATAAATGACCTCCTGCTGAGTGAAGTCCTCAGTTATCTATCTCCCCAAACTCTGTGTGACCTCCCTGATTCTCCTGCTTTCTTTTCAGTATGGGGCAAAAGTTTGCCCTCATAAAAGCCTCCTCATCTAACTTTGTTTTATTTTCCTCCCACACATTCTTCTGGCAGTCATTGCCATGACAACTAGGCTCAATTCCTGCCAGAAATGAATGCATATTCCTTTTGTTAGTTTTTCACTTCTTCTAGAGAACTAAACATGAAGGAGCCTTCTCTTTTATCACCTGAGACCCACCAGCTTGCTCTTCTAAAGGAGAGCCCAAACGCTATAACACAGAAAGTTCCTCATGCAAACCAGCTAAGTCTCTTTCCATCTGAGTTTTCTCTTCCATCAACTTGTCTCTGCTTTTACATATAATATGGTAGCTTATTAGTAAAACCCAGACTCTTGTATACAGTCCTTGTATTGGTATTCCTTGCAAACATCTTTCTAGATCTCTAGGTTCTCCCTTCTGTAACCTGTTTTCAGGTTTTCACAGGGTCTTGCACTTTTAACCCATTCCCTTGCTAGGGAGGAATAAGGTAAATCCTCCCAGCTTGGGATATCCATTTCTTCCTCTAAAGCCCTTCTACCACCAAACAGAGGTCTGAAATTTTGTGATACCATCTTTGTGACCAAATACAGCACCAACATGATATTAACAGCACCAACAACTACTCTGATTATGCCAGCATAGTTGGGAATCACAAAATATAGCAGACTCTCCATATAGAAGACAGAAGCAAACCATTTATTGAAAACCAAATACCAACACCAAAAAGCTGAATTCATCATAGCAACAAAGAAATCTATACACAATAACACTGTGGAGAGCAATCCTAAAACCTCCCCACAAATACTCACAAATCCTAGCTGTTTACTTGCCTGCATCCTCTCCTCCTTCCATCTAACTGCTCTGACTCCCAGCTTCCTCTGGGCTCTGCTCCAGATGCTCAGCAAACTCCTCCCACCACAGGCTCCATGTGATTACATTTGGCCTATTAGGGGGCAGGGAAGATCTTCAAATTTCCTTAGGCCTTTTAAAGGGCAGGGAAGATCTTCAAATTACCATTACAGCATACTTCCTGAGGTTCCTTCAGTACAGATTCAGGGCCAGGAGGCCATGGGTGCCCAGTTGTAGGAGAAGGATCACAGACAGAGAAGACAAGGACAGTACAGGTATGTAAACAAATTGCTTGACACTGATTCCCTGTATGTGGCAGAGTAGACAGGGATTCCAGAAGTCCTAGGTTCGAGTTTCACTTCAGGTCCATTCCAGCTGTCTGTCATTTAACTCTGGATAGCTAGATAATTAATTCTCTATGACTAGAAGGTGCCAAGCTGCATGAATAGAGGAAGTTTTGTCAAAAAGACCTCCCTATACTTATGAAATCACAAGTATAGCCTATATCCAAAGCTCAGCATAGAGAAGAAGGTTTATGGATAAGACTTTACTGTCAGATTATTAACTTGCAAATTTAGGGACTCTTAGGCATGGCCCTATCTGGTGTGACTGTTACTTAACCTGGCACTAGGGGGAGTCAGTCAATTATAGTGGAAAGATCACAAACACTGAAGGAAGGGGAGCTGACCTGGTGTGTCAGGTGACCTTGGGCAAGTTGTATAACCTCTCTGGGTATCAGTTTTTATGGGGTTCTAATTCTGAAGTGGGTAACTAGGGGGCACAGTGGTTAGAGCACTAGCCTGCAGTCAAATCTGAGTTCAAATCTCACTTCAGACATTTACTAGCTGTGTGACCCTGGGCAAGTCACTTAACCCTGTTTGCCAAAGTTTCCTCTTCTGTAAAATGATCTGGAAAAGGAAGTAGCAAACCACTCCAGTATATTTGCCTAGAAAATTCTAAAAGGGGTCAGGGAAGTCAGACATGACTGAAAAATTACTAAATAATTCTGAAGTCCCTTCTAACTCTATGGCCCCATGATCCTACAAACTTGTTTGGGTTGTGGCTAAAGCAAAGCTCAGATTTCAGACAGAAGGAAGGGTCCAAATGCCCAGTAATTCTGCCTCAATGTTCTACCTTTAAAGGTTTGTATATTCACTCACTCCACAGATGGAATAACTCATAGTTTCATGGGAGGGCACATTCTGGGGACTATTTTCTGGGGAAGTAAACAGGCTTGAGAGGGATGGAGACATAAGACAAAGGGAAGAAAGTGACTCCAAACTCCAGTCATCCCCTCTGTCCACCTGCTTCTGGTTCCTCCTGCCTCCTCAGGTGTGAACTCCTCCCTCTCAATTCTTCCCCCAGATACATAATTCCTAAGAGGGTATGCTATGCTCTCAGTCTATGATCTTCAACTTCAGAGATATATGGGTTGGGTCCTGGTGCCCCATGATATGCATCTTCCACCTGTAACAATAATGCAATATTCACAACACCCATGGTGGCTATGAATATGCTGTTATAGTGAATCACAAAATGTAACAGGCTCTCCACATGGAGGATAGAACCAAAGTCTTTATTCAAATACCAAAAAACCAAATCCCAGAACCAGAAAGCCAAAGTCATTACAGTAACCACGAAGTTAGTACACGTGGTTAATGCAATGAACACCCACATTCCCAAGTCTTTACAGCATAACAGGCTCCCTCAAGTAGGGATCCTCCTCTCTCATTCACAGTAGCTCCTCACCCTGGTTCTTGGAAATTCTCAGCAGAAATTCCCAGAGGAAAGGTCTCAGCAGAAGTTCCCAGAAGAAAGGTCTCAGCAGAAGCTCCAGTCTCCAAAAGCTGGTTCCAAGAAAATATGCCATTCCCAGCTGGGGCTTTATACGCCTCGCTTTTTCAGCCTCTTCTTGTTTCAGCCCCTTCCTGTTATGTCAGCAACAAAGGTTCATACCTTCTGTTTCTTAACAGGGGCTTGATGTAATTACTAAGTGCCAAGTACCTGTTAGCTTGTCAATAGAAAGGGCATGGAAGATCTTCAGATTCCATGAACATTACCCCACCCCAGTTACATCAAGCCAGTCCTCCTAGCCTCAGATAGACTTCCTTCTTCTGTACTCCTCCTTGTCCCCTTCCCACTGAAAGACTTGGATGCTGAAGTCTCTGTGCTGCCTGCTGGCCCTGGGACAGGGAAAAAAGGAAAGAATGAGCAAGAGCCTTTCAAATCAGACTCCAAAAACAGCATGGGAATAGAGTGTTTTTAAAGCAACTTTGTCTCATCTCCTGTTTATCTGGGCTCCCTTGGGTCTTGCTTCTTTAGCCAGCTGCTATGACTCGACTGCACCCTAGACACTGGGGTCTGTCTGGTCTCCTTCTGTGACTTCTTTGGGTCCAGGGCTCTGGCTGCATAGAGCTACACCTAGGCTGTATCTGAGCTGTGTTGGTGGTGTATTTGGGACCAATTTCAGCCTGTCCTAAGTCATGTCTAAGCTAGATTGGTGCCATGTTTGGGGCTTCCTTGGGCCACATCCAGGATGTAACTGAGTTGTTTCTGAAATGTATTGGTGGTGTATTTCGAGCTGTGTCTTAGGATATTCAGAGTCATGTCTGAGCTGTGTTGATGCTTTGAGGCCATATCTCAGGCTGTCTAGGACTCTATCTGGGCTTTGTTATACTATGTTTGGAAGCCATGCTCTGGGTTCATCTGTGAGCTATACTGGTGCCAGTTTGGGGGGGATCATGTCTAGACCTGTGGCCTCATATATGTTATGTCCAAAGCCATATCTGGTCATTATGAGGGCCATATTTAAACTAGTATCTAGCATGCTTTTCCAGATTTATATCCAGAGCCAAGACCAGGAGTTGTCTGAACCGTGTTTATATGGGGGCATCTGACCTTTATCTTAATGATATGTCTCAGTCATGTCTTATATGTCATAGATTTGTCATAGAGAAGGCCCAATTGGGGCTACATAGAATCCTGGACCATGTAACCACAGATATCACCTCTAAATGGACCTAATCTAGGGCATGAGAGAAACACGGCATAATGAATAGTGAGCTGCAATTGATATCAGAAGACCTGGGTTCATAATCTCTAATACATACTAGCTACATAATCATAGACAAAGTATTTAACCTCCCAGTGCCTTATAAAACTATAAGACCATAAGTTTCAGGTGAATAGAAGATATACCATAATTTCTAGAGCTTCCAAATAGAAATTCCCAACACCAGTGAATTCAGAGGTTCAAAGGTGGGAAGGGGAAAAGTATCCAAGCCATGTCCAAGTCCATATGTGCATTGTGTCTAAGCCTGTGTTTAAGCCAGTGTCCTAAGTATATGTCTGGGGCTATCTATAGGGGCATGTCTTGGGGAAATGGCTGGGTCATGTCTAGGATGTATCTAGATCTTGACTTGGTAAAGTTTCTGAGTCATATTTTTGAGAGGGATAGATCTCCCTCTCAAAACTTCACATCCATGATTTGTCTAGACTCATGTTAAGATTGTGTATGGTTCATGTCTTGGGATGGGTAGTGTCTGATACCATACTGAGACTCTGTTGGTAATGTTAGGTCAAATCTGGACCATATCTAGAGTTCTCTGCATCATGTCTGGGCCCTTTCATAAGTTGCATCTACTTAGTACAGTTAGGTGTGTTTAGCCATAATACTATCCCCACTCTCTTTCTCTTACCCTCTGCCTACTCTCACCTCTGTACCCACTCCATTCTCTTCTGTCCTCTTTCTGCCTTGTCCACACTGGCCTTAGAAGTGAACTAAGGGAGATGATAAAGGAAGTGAAGTCTTAGTCATTTCCCTGACTTAGAGCTTGGGACCCCAACCCTTGTTGACATCTCCACCTTCGTCATCCTCTGAATTGTTATATGCTCCTTGTTCTTCCCCTTATCTCCAATCATAGTAACATCAAGTCTCTGAAGGATCTATCTCTCTCTTACAGCCATTGTTGCACCCAAGGACAGATTCTTCTATAGCTTCTTGGAACCCTGGCTGGGTGAGTGATGTGTAGAAATAGGACCTGGGGAGAAAGCATTGGTCGGGAAGTAAAGGGTGGTTTGGGTTGGTCAGGAGGACTGAGGAATAGATATTTGTGACCTGAGAGACTGAGGCTTGAGATGAGGCCAGTATTGGGGATTCTAGGAGCTAAGCTCTGGAATGTTTGAAGCAATGGGGAAATAGGATGAAGTCCTTGTTTGGGGGAGCTGGGGCAATGGGGTTTGAATATTGTTATTTGGGAAGTTTAGGGCCTTAAGACTCTGCAGAAATAGAGGCCTAGGATTGGGAGGAAAGAGTCTTTGGATTGAGGACCATGGAATTGGGGGTGGGGGTAAAGGGTTGAGGACCTAGTATTTGGGGACTTAAGATTGAGTTAGGGGCTCAGAGTTGGGAGAGGGAATGGAGGAACGAGATGAGGGTTAAGCATATGGTTCTAGGAACAGAGCAACTGGACTGAGATCTGAGACTTGGAGACTGATCCCTACAACTGTCTTTCTTCCAGGGGATGGGCTACTGCTGAGTAAAGGAGACAAATGGAGC
>WOXC01011932.1:0-61912 GCA_011680675.1 Gymnobelideus leadbeateri | reverse complement strand
CGCCCACGTACCAGGTGCCACATCCAGTCCCCGTCCTCAGGGAGCTCCCCTTTCACAGGTGAATCTTGCTTGTCCCTTGCTTTGTTTTCAAGGCAATTGGGGTTCAGTGCCTTGGCCAAGCTCTCAGGGCTAGGAAGCGTGTCAAGCGTCTGAGGCCGAATTTGAACTCAGCGCCTCCTGACTCCAGCGCCGGTGCTCACTTCACTGTGCCAGGAGCCGCCCTGGGGCTCCTCCTTTCCAGGTAGCGTCCTATCAAGCTGGTGCCTCGCCTTTCAAGTGCATTGGATTTAAAGCGAGGGAGGTTCGTGAATAAGTCTTCAAGTCATGGCGAGCGGACTTTTTAAAGTTCAATTTAAACGCCCGGGGTTTTGGTCCAAATAAAGGGGAGATTCCTTTTCCTGACAGATAGGACACTGCGGGGAAAGCAGGACGGAAGTCACAAGCTCGCGCCAACAGGAACAGGAAACGGAAAGCCCCCGGGCCCAAGAAAGAAAAGTCGCGGATCGCACTGCGCATGCTCAGTTTCCAGAGCTCCCAAGCGTCTTGCCTTGGCTCCCGATTGGTTCAGCGGCTTCCCCAGAAGCCTTGTCCTGGCTGTCTGGAACCCGTCCCTGTCGCGTCTTCCTTCGGGCAGGTGAGCTGCACCCAAAGGTCAGGCTTAGGGAGGAATTTGACGCTACTGACGCACCAGGGAAAGTGTGTTAGGTGAAGGTCATGGCTCTGCCTTTTCCAGGCGAGCCTGGAGTTGGGGGAAGAGAAGAGGACTGCGCAGCCGCAGTCAGGTGCCGCTTCCCACCGCCCCCCCCCCCCCGTCCCCCCCAGCCTTCCGTACCTCTTCTGTGACCTCAGGTCACCCCCTGCCTTTGCTCCTGGGGAAGGAGGGTGGGGTAAAGGGGCGTCCTGGGCCACACCTGTTTCCGGTCTCCACCTGCCGGGGACTGGAGGTTGTTTTTGTTTTCTTAAGCTCTTAGGTGTACCTTTGGAAGGGATCTTAAAAGCCCTGGAATCCACCCCTCTTTTTCCTGGTGAAGACAGTGAGTTTCAAATTCAGTATTCAAAAATATTTGATTCATATGGAATTGTTTATTCAATTGTATTCAAATTTAAGTTTTTTAATTTCCCACACTTTTTTCTGAATTTCAG
Organism: Gymnobelideus leadbeateri; assembly: GCA_011680675.1. Taxonomy (NCBI): domain Eukaryota; kingdom Metazoa; phylum Chordata; class Mammalia; order Diprotodontia; family Petauridae; genus Gymnobelideus; species Gymnobelideus leadbeateri. The sequence goes on along the minus strand of WOXC01011932.1, from coordinate 60,769 downwards.
CAACTAGAAAGGAAATTTCCTCTATTAACTTTTTTTAAAGGGGGGGAATTAGAAATTTGAGATTTCGTCGTATTCCTGCGAAGAAACTCCGTCCTTGAATGCCAGTGAATGACTGCAATTTGGAGAGTCCGCCGGAGCACACAGCTGTTAGGCAAGAGCCCGCTTGAAACTGATTGAGATCCGTTTCACAGACGTTATACAATGTTCCCAGCGCCGTACTATGAAATGTGAGAGATACAAAAGGAGTCTTCAGTCTGTTACCGGGTGTCGCTTCCCCACCTCCTCAAGGCAGGTGCTAAAGTTAATATCAGCTAACGTAAGGGCAAAAGCTCACATAAAGGTCATCTCAAAGGTTTGTCTGCCAGCGGTAGACCTTTTGCTGGTGATGCTGGGAGATGGGGGATAAAAGTGGAATTTTTTTAGATTATCAGTCACATTTATTAAGCATTCACTATGTCAGATGCTAGGCTAATCTCTGGGGAAGTCAGTAAAAAGGGGAACAAACCAATATTTGCTCTTAGGCTGGTAGTACACATTCTGATAAGATATATATATATATATATACACAAAATATATGAGGGTATATTGAATGGTGAGGCATCCAACGACCTCAGATCTTTTAAAAACCCCAGAGAAGTTTCATACTCAGGGGTGGGAGGTGAGCTAAGGTAAGAAAAAGGGTAGTGTAACTTTAGTGAGCCAGGATGGACTGTGTTATCTTCATCCATATGTTACCAGAAGCATTTTCATTGAGTACAGTTCTCAGTGATTATATAATATCTGTCCTAGTGCTGCTTTCTGAGACAAAGCAAACTTGCAATCTAGTTAGAGATTATTTCTCAAAACAAAGTGAAATGTCATCATTAAGTGACAGGGGGTAATGAAGATCATCCTTTGTAGGTCCCCCAGCGTGGCAGTTACTGTTGCCCCTAGACTTTGAGGGGAGCCTTTCACCAGTAGGTATTCCCATCACTGACAGCTTGTCATATGAGGAGGCAGTTGTGAAAATTTATATGATTAGTTATTTACATATATTTAAAGCTGCTTACATCACAGTGTACCTATAAGTGACTTTTACTGTCCACTTCCTAGAATTACTGCAGATTATAACCATGTTCATTACTGTTCAATTGGAAATAGGACCCACTCTTGAAAGAAATTTTTGTATATATAGATATATAGTAAATAGTATATATATATATATATATAGTATATATATAAATATAATATATATAGTATATATACTATATGGTATATATAAATATAATATATATATATAAATAGTATATATATACTATTTATATATATATAGTAAATAGTGTATGTATATAGCTATAGATATAGATATAAAGTAAAACTTGCTCTGTAACTAGGAATAAATATGGAGACTAGAATGGAGAGAGAAACATTTGTTATCAATTAAGTGCCTGTGTGGAAAAAAACCTCTTAGGGAATGGACAGGAAGCTCTTGCTAAAGAATAAAAACTGCAGACCTTGACCCACACAAAGAAATCTCTGCCAGTTCTCATCACAGGATGGTAGTTGGTTTTTCTTGTTTTTGTTAAAGGGAGAAAATTCTGAAGAGACATTATCTCTGAAAGGCCAGTTGTCTCTGATGTAATGCAAAGAATTACCATGTAATAAGTGCCAAGGAACCGAATAACTAATATTGGAAAATGCATACAGAGTATGATAATACTATCATTACCTTTGTTGCCACCACCTGAGGACAGGGAAGATGATATAAACTTACTCACGGTGTATAGATGGGCAATTACAGATCTGTAACATAGTATATATAGCTTTGCCCAGTTAGTATGGAGTTCCCTAATATTAGATAGCTATGCCAAGGTTGCTTAGTGCAATCTATTTATTAAAAATGATAATTTAAAAAATTATATGATACTTTTTGTTTTGACAAAACAGATACTTTTTTAGCCAAAGTAGCTTCTCTCTCCACCAGTCAACAAGAATTTATTAAGCAATTGTTATTTATGGGACATAGAAACAAAAATGAAGCAGCAGCTCCTCAAGGAGCTTACCAGGGAGACAACATACATATAAGAATATATACAAAATGAATACAGGGTCATTTTGATAGGGAGTGAACTCTCAGAGAGGCTTCATATGAGCTGGGGCTAGAAAAGTATTCAGGATTATGAAAGGCAGAATTTAGAAGGGAAGGAAAACATTCCAGACCTCTAAAGCAGCCCATATAAAGACTTGAAGACAGGAAATGGAGTTTTAAATGTGTGAAATATCAAGTAGGCTAGAATGGCTGGGTCATAGAGTGCATCAAAGGTAGTACTGTATACAAAGACTGGAAAGATATAAAGGGACCAGGTTGTGAAGAGATTTATGCATCAAACAGAGGGATTTATGTTTGATCTTAGAGGGCAAAGGTTGTTTCTAGAGTTTGTGTAGTAGGCTTATACCCGAGTTTTTGGAAAATCACTGTAATTTACACCAAAATAACCAACAAAACTATCTAATAGCTTGATTGCTCTTGATAGTACAATGCAGTAGTTTTTCTGATTAACAGGAAGGAAAGGTATGTACTTTAACTTAATAGTATGGTACCAGCTTGGGTGGTTTTATTTGTGTGGACCTTGGGTATCATTTAGGATTTGTCAATATTTACCTTGTTGTAGTTATTGTGTGTTCTTTTAGGTCTGTTTTCTTCATTCTATTTCACTTCATAAAAATCTGCCTATTTTTTTTTAATTTTTCATTATCAGTATTCTATAAGACAAATTCCATTACATTGACAAATTAAAGTTGTTCAGCTCTTGGCTTCCTCCTTCCTCCACCCCCCTCCCCCAAATTAGGCACATATTTCATTTCTTGGTTTTTTGTGTTCACAAATAATATTGTTATAAATATTTGTGTACAAATGAGTGTTATCTCACTGTCAACCTGGGATATAATCCTAGTATGATCTCTATGTCAGTTAATATGAACAATTTTGTGATTTTCTTATATAATTCCAAATTGTTTTCCAGAATAGTTGGACCTATTCACTACTCATCTAGTTTTCAGTTACTGTGATTCTTACCAGAATTTTTCTAAAGCTCTAAAATCTATAATTTTTCATTATTCATGACTCAGAAGCTTTTCAGATGCTTGTTGGTAGGAGGACACATTTCTCCTTTTGAAAACCGTTCACGTACTTTGACTTCTGTTGGGAAATAATTCTTGTGAATTTATTTCAGTTCTCAATAGATTTTATAGCTAAAGTATTAGACTTATCTGAGATGTTTAACGCAGACACAACACATGTGTGACAACTAACCTTGATAGACTGGGCTCCTCTCAGCAATGGCAGGTTATAAGACAACTCCAAAAGACTCATGACTGAAAGAGAGGTCCACATCCAGAGAAGGAGCTTCGGAGTCTGAATGCAGATTGAAGCAAACTACCTGCTCTTGTTCTTTTTCTGTTTTGCTTCCTCTTTCCCACTGATCATTCCATTGGTTATAATCCTTCTTTACAATCTGACTAATGCTTAATGTGAAGATATTTGTACATCCTATATTTAATTGCATGCTGTCATGGGCGGGGCGGAGGGGGGAAGGATGTTGAGAAGAGGAAAAAGGAGAAAATTTGAAACTCAAGGGACTGCGGAACTGAATGTTGTAAACTAAAAGTAAATTTTTAAAAAAATTAAAAATCAAGCTTTCTGTAAAGAAAAAAAAAGGAATTTCAGTGACTCTGTTGATCAAGTCTGGCCTAATAGGAACAAGTATTTTATCTAAGCTTTCACAGGATATTTTTATATTTGCATTGATCTGTTCTTTATCTGACAATCAAATCAAACTGATATTTTATAATTATAGTACAAATTATCATCTAGCACATCTTACTTAGATACTTGTTAATGCTGGAGAGTTAAAAACCTCTTTCCAGTGGTTCTTTAATGCTGTAAGTTAGGTTTTTTTTTTTTTGTACCAGGTTTGATGTTTTCATGTCTGAAGCTTTATTGCAGTTAATAATGTTTCAGAAAATAGCAGCTGTTCAAAAAACAGTACATATTGGAAAACACTTCACAAAAATGACTGTTTTCAGTTAATTCATAGCCTTAATTTTTTTCTCGGGAATGATAATGAAAACAATGGTGTTTTTTTTTTTTTAGCATATATAAAGACTAATTTCTGACTAAGAAAAGTAATTAACCTCCCCCCTTTCTTTTTTAGATATAAAGATGTCTGACAAGACAAAGAAAAAAGTAGCTACCAGAGCTTCAGTTATTGAGCAGCTGTTGACAGAAAAGAATTTTCAGGATCTTGGAGACCACCTGACTGAATTAGAAACTATTCACTTGAGTATAGAGCATCTCCAAGAGACAAATGTTGTAAGAGCTGTATATAGAGTTTTGAAACATTGCCCTATAGTTATTTTCAAAAAGAAAGCAAAGTGTTTACTTTCCAAGTGGAAAACACTTTACAAAAATCACTATTTTCAGCCAATGAACAATTCTAATTGTTATCTCAAGGATAGTAAGGAAAACACCAAACATGTTAGTCTAGTTCAAGAAGAAAATTCCTCATACCCAAGTAAAGAACAAACATTAGACACACCAAATTCTAACTCTGTGTCACCATCCCAAGATACTACAAAAGGTGCTGAAATGCTTGTGCCAGAAAACAGTGCTGCTGCAGTGGAGGAACATTTAGAAGAACATTTTATGAGTCATGACCCTAAATCCATTGGCAGTGAATCAGCTTGGCATCAAGATCCTACGAGGGCTAAGTGTGTAGAACTTCTTTATGGAGCCTTGATTACTTGTGCCACAGAGGAGCAGAAAATGGATCGTTGGCAAATACTGGCGAGAGAAATCGAGGAGTATGTTTTTGCACTTTATTCAAAAAATCTCAAAAAATACAAAAACTGCATCAGAAGCAAAATATCAAATTTGAAAAACCGAAAAAATCCTCATTTACAACAAAAACTGTTTTCTGGGACCTTATCTCCAAAAGAATTTGCTGAAATGACAGTCATGGAAATGGCAAATGATGAATTAAAGCAGTTGAGGGCTTCATACATAGAGTCTTGTATACAGGAACATTATCTTCCTCAAGTAGTTGATGGCACACAAACAAATAAAATAAAATGTAGGCGCTGTGGAAATTTTAATTGCAAGGTTACTGTGATTGCCAGAGGAACACTTTTCCTTCCAAGTTGGGTTTGCAGTGCAAACCCAGATGAACAAATGAAGACCTATGTCATTTGTAATGAGTGTGGGGAACAGTGGTATCACAGCAAGTGGATTTGCACATGATTGTGAAGAAAAATTAACAATTTTAATAAAGATAATTTTTGTTTATAAAGTGTTTTTGCAACATATTTCAATCTTATTGCATAGGTATTGTATTTTCTTAGTAACCTGATGATTTAAAAGCTTTTAAATTCATAGGGGCTTACCTTTTCAAATGAATACCAATTTTCATATACAAGTATTAGTTATTTTAAAATTTTCTTCCTTCATGATTAAACATTATCCAAAGTTTTGATTTAAGTTATTATATACATATAATGGACACTTGTCCATCCAGTTGGCAGATGTTGAGACTGAAGCACAGATAAGTTCACACAGCTACTAAATGGCAAAGTTGAATCTCAAATCCGTGTTTTCTGTTTCCTGGCCTGGTTGTTTTTTCAATAGCTGTTACTATGAAAGATTATAGGTGTTTGGAGCACCTAAGAGGGATATACCATGTCTAAAGAGACCAAGTGACTTGCCTGGTGTAACATAGTCAGTAATTGAGAATCCAAAGAATTTGAGTCAGACAAAATCTTCTGTTAAAAGCTATTTGTTTGTGAGAAGAATTCTCGATCTCATTTGGAGATGGGTCCTGTGGTGGTAACTACAGTGGAAGTTTGATATATAAAAACTTAGTCCAGACCCTGGCTAATGTTCAGTCTTTTAAGAATCACAATTTTAAAATAGGTGTTTTATGTGAAAAATTTGTATTAGTGTGCTAAGATGGGGCCTTTTTTTTAAATAGGTATATTCCTGAAGCTAAGGAGGAACATACCATGACAGCTTTGCATGAATTTTGTGAGCAGTTTTTAATGTATATATATATATTTAAATATGTATAATGTGTGTGTGTATTATACACCTACAATCGTAGTGTATGTATAGAGATTTGGTGTCAAAAAGGACCATAGAAGCTATTTAATCCAGCCCCCTCAGTTTACATATGAGCAAACTATAGCTTAAGGGTCATGCGATAAAATAGCAAATCTTAAGATTCAAACTCATGCCCTCGACTCCTTGGCATCAAAGATTTTGATGGCCCTCAAAGGTCAACTAGCTCAATTTCTCAATTTTGTTTTTCAGTCATGGCCAACTCTTAGTGACCTCATTTGGGGTTTTCTTGGCAAAGATACTGAAGTGGTTTACCATTTCCTTTTCCAGCTCATTTTACAGATTAAGAAACTAAGACCCTATCTTGTAAGGTAACCCAAATCACATGTCATCTGATTTGGAGCCCACCATTAAGCCCCTTTATATTTGTCTTTGTTTTTATCCTAAACCCTGTAACTGCTTGTAATAGCTTAAAGGTGTAGTCCTGGGTAAGAGTCACCTAAGGCATAGTCTCCTGCTCCCTTATCTTTCCCTGAGTTAGTACTTCCCGAAATCAGTAAGCCTTGAAACAACATTTCATATAAGGACCATGGTGCAAGTCTGTATAAAGATCATGAGGATCACCCTGTTCTGGGATACTGACCCAGCAAGGTCCCCCACCCAGGCTGCTGACCAAGCAGGGTGCCCCACACCCTTCACCCAGAACATGACCCCAGCCTGTTCAGGGAATTCCACTGCCCCTGTACCCTCCACCCCGTTCTAGGAAGGACACTGGTCATGTCATTGTACTCTGGCGCCATATTTCCCAAATTAGTCCTGAGCTATGGATCCAACCAATGGCTGTTCTTGGCTTCTGTATGTCATTTCTTATGCTAGCTCCCCTCCCCAATTGTGGTTTTTGTGGTTTTTCCCTTTATCAACTCAGCCTGTACCCCAATACAGGGCTGCCTGATTTGAGTGTATACTCCAGGCAGTCATGCGCTTGATCAATAAATCCACTTCTAAATTTATCTAAAAACCTGGGTCTCAGCTTACTCTTACTCTCTTCACAACACCTAGAAGGTTAAATAACTGTCATTGTACCACGCTGCTTCTATATCTATCTGTAATACAAGAGATTGCATAGAACAGTCCTTGCCTTAGAATGAAGAATTAAAAACAAGCATTTAGGAAGTATCAGCAGTTTTCCAGGTATTGTTCTAGGCACTGGATTTTGCAATCAGTCCCTGCTTTCCTTGTTTGTATACTTCTAGGGGATATAACACATACCTAGATAAGTAAATATGAAGTAATTGGGTTACTAACTGGGCAGGGTTCACTAGTGAAGGCATTCCAGGTATGGGATATGGTTTGTTCAATAGTAAGCAAGTGTGGGGCTGGAATGTCATATATGAGGAACAGCAAATAGTCTATGAGGACTAATGTGAACACCTTGGAGAGAGAGAGACCAGGACCAAATGCAAATGCTTTTAAATTCCAAATAGAGAAGTTTATTTCATCCCAAAATTAATAGCAAGCCACTGAGGATTCTTGTAAAGGAAAAGACATGGTCAGGGGGCAGAGCCAACATGGTGGAATAGAAGCAGGAAATTCCATGAGCTCCTGCCACAACCACCTCAAATACCTGTAAAATATGACTCTAGATAAATTTTAGAGCTACAGAGGCCACAAAGTGACAGAGAGAAACAAATCTCCCACTGAAGGTAGCCTGGCAGGCTTACAGGAAGGGTCTATAGCACCATGCTGGGAGCTGAGTGCAGTCCTGCTTGAGCTGAGCTGTTCCAGCCCCAGGCTGCCCCAACCAGTGGCCCAGATCTGCCACAGCAGACTTTAGGAGAGTGAATCACTAGCAGCTATAGCAGTTTCCAGAATTCTCAACCCATAAATGCCAAAGAGAAAGGAAAAGGTCAGTGGGGAACTCTGTTGGAACTGGGTGACAGAAGAGTGAGCCCCCTGCCTGTGGGGTTGAGAGGTGGCAGAGGCACAAAGGCTGCAACTGCTGCCATGTGGCTGCCTCTAGAGCTCCTGGCGTGCAGATTGTAGGGGGACCAAGCAACCAGTCTGAGGGGTAATCACTCTTGCTTTAACCTGCTTTGATCTGGATCACTGTCTAGGGTGGAGGTCCTGGGGTGAGTGAGCAGTTTGTCAGAGTGTGTGGAAGCTTCAGAGAGGGCACCCAACTAATACCTCCAGCAGCTGAGAAAACCCCATTGTTTGGGATAAAGCTCCTATTTCTGGTAGGAAAGTTCTACTATGGCAAAAGGCTCAAAAGTCAAGTAATTGAGTAGCATCATGAGCAAGCACAGGAAGCAAAGCAAACAGAGCAATCCAACTTTACACTCCTATTTTGGGGACAAAAAAGGATGAAAGCATGGAACAGGAGGAAGACAGTGAAGTCAGAACTCCTGCACCAAAAGCTTCCAAGAAAAATATGAGCTGGTTGCAAGCCATAGAGGAGCTTAAAAAAGGATCCTGAAAATCAAATAAGAGAAGTGGAGGAAAATTGGGAAGAGAAATGAGAATGATGCAAGAAAATTATGAAATGAGAGTCAACAACCTGACTGAAGAAAATAACTCCTTAAAAATAGACTAACTCACATGGTAAAAGAGGCTCAAAAAGGCAATGAGGAGAATTCCTTAAAAAGCCAAATTTGCCAGATGGAAAAAGAATCTCAAAAGCTCACTGAAGAGAATCATTCCTTCAGAATTAGAGTGGAGCAAGTGGAAGCTAGTGACTTTATGAGAAATCAAGATGCTATTAAACAGATCCAAACAAATGAAAAAATAGAAGGCAATGTGAAATATCTCATTGGGAAAACCACTGACCTGGAAAATAGATCCAGGAGAGATAATTTAAAAATTACTGGACTACCTGAAAGCCATGATCAAAAAAAGAACCTAGAAATCATCCTTGAAGAAATTCTCAAGGAAAATTGCCCTGATGTTTTAGAACCAGAGGGCAAAATAGAGGTTGAAAGAATCCACTGATCACCTCCTGAAAAAGATCCCAAAAAGGAAATTCTTAGGAATATTATAGCCAATTTTAAGAGTTCCCAGGTCAAGGAGAAAATATTACAAGCAGCTAGGAAGAAACAGTTTTGAGTATTGTGGAAACACAATCAGGGTAACACAAGATCTAGCAGCTTCTACATGAAGGGCTCAGAGGGGGCCTGGAATATGATATTCCAGAAGTCAAAGGAGCTAGGATTAAAACCAAGAATCACCTACCCAGCAAAACTGAGTATGATGCTTCAGGGGAAAATATGGTCATTCAATGAAATAGAGGACTTTCAAGCATTCTTGCTGAAAAAAACAAAGCTGAACAGAAAATTTGACTTCCAAATACAAGAAGCAAGAGAAGCATGAGAAGGTAAACAGGAAAAAAGAAATCATAAGGAACTTAATATTAAGTTGAATTATTTACATTCTTACCTAAAAAAACTATAATTGTAGCTCATGAGACTTTTCTCAGTATGAGGATAGTTGAAGGGAATATATACATATGTACATATGTGTGTATGTATATATATGCATATATATGTTTATATAGGAGGGTGTATGTGTGTATAAATACATATGTGATTGTGTGTATGTATATATGTGTACATGTATACATAGAAGGCACAGGATCAGTTGAATAGGAAGGGATGATATCTAAAAAATAAAATTGAGGTGAGAGAGGAATATATTAGGAGGAGATAGGGAGAGACAGAATAGGGTAAATTATATAAATGAGGCAAAAGAACAGTGTTACAATGGAGGGGAAGAGCAGGAAGGTGAAAGGGAATGGGTCAACCTTACTCTGATTGAATTTGGCTTAAGGAGGGAATAACATACACACTCAATTGGGTATCTTACCCTACAGGAAAGTAGAGGGGAAGGGAGAAGGAGGGGGAATGGTGGAAGGGGGACAGATTGGGGGAGGGAGTAGTTAGAAGCACACACTTTTTAAAAGGGACAGGGTCAAAGTAGAATAAGTAGGGGCACAGGATAGGATGGAGGGAAATACAGCTAGTCTTTCACAATATACTATGGAAATGTTTTGCGCAACTGCACATGTACAACCTATATTGATTTGCTTATCTTCCCAGTGGGGGTGGGTGAGGAAGGAAGAAGGGAAAGAATCTGGAAATCAAAAATTTAAAAACAAATGTTAAAAATTTTTTTAAATTGTTTTTTATATGCAGCTGGGAAATAAGATATACAGGCACTAGGGTATAGAAATCCATCTTGCCCTACTAGAAAGTTAAGAGAGAATGGGGGAGGATATAAGAGAGAGCAGATTGGGGGAAGGATATTCAGTAGGATTGCTATTTGGGGGTGGGGATAGGGGAAAGACAGGGAGAAAATTTGTAACTCAAAATCTTGTGGAAATGAATGTTGAAAACTAAAAACAAATAAAAATTGAGTTAAAAAATAATTTAGCAGTATTAGGATCCAGGTTACCAAAATAAGCAACTTCCATTCCTTATTATCAGAAATCTCAATGTTATCTGCAAATAATGGAACATCTAAGGAACCATATGGAGAATATACAACAAGGTTTGTCTTCCCCTTAGTGGTGTGAATTATTAATGGATGACTGTAGACACTAGTTGTAATACAGAATATAATATACATGCTAGTTCTGGGTATCAACTACTTCATTTATAATAAATGTGCTTAAAACATTAAAGAAAGGAAAGACATGGTCAGACTTGAACATGAGGAAGACCTGGGTTCATGTCCTTCTTCTGACACTAGCAAGGAGACCATGGGGTAGTTAACTCCGCAGTGCCCTGCACAGCTTTATAAATTACAGACAGTTTGGTAACCTACATCTGTAGACAGATTCCATTTCTAGGACCACCCAACACTGATGAAATTACATGTCCATACCATGTATATATTATGTATATACATATATGATCCGAACCCATAATTTTTATCATTGTACATGTGGTATATAATATACACAGTCTGAAATGTAATTTCCTCTATATATGTTTGTATACCTATATGCATGTGTTATGCATTGCTTACACATGTACACTTCTTTCTTTTTGGGGGGGCCATAAAAAGTTTATAGTATTTATAATCTTGGAACAAAAATGGGTTTTTTTAATTTGAGATGTTCACCTGGTTAGCTGAATGAACATGTTTGTTCATTCATTTTGATCATCATCCTAATCCTTTTTTCCTTTTGGAGATTTTAACCCACCAGCTGGTCTTACCATAATTATCTGATCAACTATGAGTATGGAATTGCAGCATTAGTGGCCAACTTGATAACCCAATATTTTCCAAGATAACCGTCTAGAATTCTAGCTTACAACATATCCTTTACTGCAGCAGTTTCAGCCTTAATAGTTAATTCAACATTTTTGTTTCCTTCTTGGTGTATTGCATATAGTTTAGAGAGTACTTTGTTAAACTTATCTCCAGAATTTTCTGCTATTGCCCAAGGGAATAACTTCAAATGCTTCTGCAAATTTCTTGATGGCATATTGTTAGTGTCCAGGACATATCTCTGTGAGATATGATCTGTTTGGCCAATTCGGTTTCTGTTGCTTCACCTCCAGGCACAAGATGTTTGCCCCTTGTGAGAACTTTGAAAGTATTAACACCATCATCTACTGCCTTTTCTATGTCATCCATTCAATTATCTGTAGAACTTCAAAGTACTATAGTAGAAGTGGCACCATCTTCCTTCTTGTGCTTAAAAGCAACTACTATTCCTGATACATGGCACTCTATCTCCTTTCTCCTTAACTTTACATTATTCCACTATCAAACCTGGAATGTACTCCCTCCTCACCTTTGCCTCATTGACTCCCTCTTCCTTCAAGACATAGCTAACATACCACCTTCTACACAAACCTTTCCTACCCCTGCCCCAAATTGCTACAGTACATACTCTTTCCTTATCTTTAAATAGAATTATTTTGTCTTTATTTTGTATCTGTATTTTGTATATGTATATGTCTTCCTTGACAGATATAATCTCCTTAAGAGTAGGAATGGTTTCTCTGTTTGATTTTTCTATTACCAGTGCCTAGCACAATGCCAGGTACATAATAAATGCTTCTTGATTGATAAACATTGTCTCTTACATCATTTTCTCACCAGTCAGTCTTAAGCCGCTACTGGTACATTCTTTTTCATAAGCCTTTTAGGGAGGATTGCCACAAAATAGGCAATAGTGCTAGATTTTCCTTAGTCATAACTTTTAGAGCTAGCAGGGGATATTAGGCTCGAGAGTATCACCCTCATTTTACAGGTGAGGAAATGAAGATGTAGATGAAGCACATGCTTCAAGATTCACCAGGATCAGGCTGGGTTTTAATTGTCACACTGATTTTAAATTTTGGTACTGAACCAGAAAAACAAACAAACAAACAGTGGTTTTGACTGTGAAAGGAACTCCCAAATGAGGAAACTCCCTCTACAAATGAGATGTAGCGCTTCCCCAGTGTAAGAGTTGCCTGGGGTACTGAGAGATTTAGCTCTTTGCCCCATGTCACATAGCCATTATGTGTCAAAGACAGGTCTTTTCTAAAAGTCCATCTTTCTTTCCTATGCCACGCTGCTTCTTTCATTGTTCTGTTGCATCTCCCCTAGCCCCTTCCCCCAAATGATAGGAAATTAGTACAAAATACAAAAATATTTTTTTAAAGTAATTGAGGTTAAGTAACTTGCTCAAGGTTACATGGCCAGTTATTTATGTGTAGGTGTTAAGTCTGAGGCCAGAACCAATCCAAGGTCCTCCAGACTTCAGGGCTGGCACTCTTACTCACTGCCATCTAGCCGCCCCTACAAAAATATTTTTACACAAATTATTTTGAAGGAAGTAGTTTAAAAACATTCTTAGCAGCTCTTCTCATCTAGTTGGTAAAATATTGTCCAATGTGACTCGATATATGTTAGAAGCTTCAAGGATTAAAAGAAACTTGCAAAGTCATTTAAAGATTGTTAAAATTTCACTAAGTACAAATTGGCATAAATTAAATTTGATTATTTTGTTAGATTAAAGTTCACATGAAAACCAAGATTATACATTGTAACCGCAGCACAAGTATCTTTGCTCAGTGACATTTTTATTTCATTTTTCTTTTTGAAATTTTATAAAATTTTAAGTTTCCTTTGTATGAAATTTGAAGACCAAATTTAGAAAGACAAAATATTACCATTGGCGGCATTTGATAAATAGTGTTGCTCCTTATAAATAAAGAGCTTTAATTTTATCCCACATCCTTCAACATCATATCTATTTCACAAAATGCCTAGGTAAACAACCTGGTGAGGAGCCCTTCTATGCTTAGCTAGATTCCCTCAAACAAGAGATATGGCACATTTCTTCAGCAGGCCTTTATTTAAAGCCTTTTCAAACTGGGAACACCTCCCAGGGTTTTTGCTGTTGGCATAATCTTTAAGAATCTAGACATACCATGTAATAACAATAATCAGAATGAAACTTTACCTAGTAATTTAGCCATAGCAAAATACTGATTTGATTTTTTTAAATAAGAGGAAAAAACCTACAGTTTATAAGATCTGGTCATTTCTAATATTCTGATGACTAATTTGTCTATGCTTCAACTCCTAAAGAGCCAGGATTTTTCTTTAAAATATGTCAAGGATAATGGTTCTCAAAATCTGCCTTCTCCAAGAGGCCTTTCCATATGCCTTGAGCTGTTCATGCCTTCTCACTTTCCATTTTCTCTGTGTATATTTTATTTGTACTGTTATATTTATATTGTCTTCCCCATTAGAATGTGAGCTCCTTGCAGGCAAGAATTACTTTTGCCTTTCCTGACTTAAGAATTTAATAAATGCTTGTTGACTAAATAGTTCATGAGTTTTATCCTGAGGGACCTTTCTTAAATTCTCCTTGCCCCACACATAATAACCACAACTAGATTAAAGTTTTTATAGGCCCTAGAAACTTCTGTTTCATAGGCACTAATAGCAAAGAAGTTACAGAAACATATCAAAAAAGGTCATCAGCTTGGAGTTATTCCAGAAATTCAGGATTGATTCAGTATTAGGCAAAACATAATCATAATAGACCATATTGATAATAAAAATAATTAAAATTGCATTATTATACTAATACAAAAAAGACTTTTGGCAAAATACAGAACACTTTGATGCTTAAAAGCAGTGAAAAAATAGAGTAGTTTCTAAAACCAAAGTTAATATCATTTGTAATAAACCTTAGAAATTTTTCCAACAAGATCAGGAGTAAAACAAGGATGTCAGTTGTCACTACTATTATTTGATATAGTTCTAGAAATACTAGCCGTGGAAGTAAAATAACAAAACACAACTGAGGAGATAAGGATAGGCAAAAGAAAACATCTTTTGTCTAGATGTTGTTAATTTTGCAGAAGATAAGGTTTACTTATTGAACCCTTAAAATTCAACTGATATTAATTTTTAAAAATAACCAGTAAATTTGCTGGATATAAAATAAGTCCATGAAATCACCAGTCTTTCCATGCAAACCCCCCAAAAAACCAGCAGAAGGAGACAAGAAAAAAATAAAATAATCCTTTGGTAATTTAGTATGTTACTATTTCTATAAATGTAGATGGTATTGTCATTCATATTATATTAGTAGGGACAAATCACGAGCAATTAATTTCTTTCCAATTAAAGTCTCCCTTTATTTCTGTAAGGAGTGTTGTTTATTTGTATTCATGTACCTCCTTTGTGGATCTTGGTAAATACATTCCCAGGTATATTTTTTATATTCAGTAGGAATTTTGAGTGGGATTTCTTTTTTGTATTTCTATAAAGTAGAGAGGGAGATAACAGTGTGTCTGAGGGAAAGATATGGAGTGCATTGGAGAGGAGGAAGCAGCAGAGACAATGCCATGTCAATTCAATTCCCTTCAGATGTCTTGTTGCTGTGTGCCCTAGAACAACTGGCTTCAGGGCTTCAGACTTCAACTGGCTTCAGACTCTGCTCAATAAAAAAAATAACAGGCACAGTTACTTCTTTATGATATTTTTCATCATTTCTTGAAGTTTTTATCTTGATTTTGTTTATATAAAAATCCATAATTAATCATGAATGCCTTATGCTACATGTATATATTTATTTTGTGCCAGGAAAAGAAAATGAAGGTTACTGATGCTGAAAAAAATTAATATCACATTGTGTGCTTTAGGCACAAGTCTGTCAGAAACCATTTTTATTAATTTAACATAGTTCCCCACACCTGCTGACATAACTCTACCCCAACACAATTTGAAGTATCATTTATAGGATTGTTGAACAAGTTTATTGTGGTAAAAACAATAAAACAATGTTTTGGGTCAACTTTCTACTTCATCTAATAGAGCAATAGTTGCTTAATCTTTTAGAGAACCCCTTCTAAAACTACCATCCTTCTTTGATCACTATTTTGAAGGGCTTTCCCTCAGCTGGTCACACATGGTCTGAAGTAACCAAAGGGACCTCCTCCCTCTAATCAATACTCTAATCCCTTTAGGAAATGAGGAGAGAAGAGACTGCCTTAGTTGGGGAATGGAGGAGACAATAAGCTCTAAAAGATATAAGATCATTTCTCCTAAATTTGATTACCATACAATTCATTTTCTGGGGCCTTAGTTTTTGTTCTTGACCCTTTATGTTTTCCTGAAGGAAAATTCTGGAAAAGAAATGTTATTTCTTAATATTTTGTTTGAACTAAAATTAGGTATAATATGTTTCCACAGCAGTAGCAATCTGGGATGCACAGAACTAAGCCAGGACCAGAACCCTGTCCTTGGTGGTCAGGATTTGATTCTCACCTATAGGCTTGAAACCTATGTTTCTGAGTAATAACAATGTTATGATTTTTTATTAATACCATTTTTGTAAAATTACCAAAAGGAAGAATTTAAACCGTAACTACTCATGTAAACCATTCTTCAATGATGCAAAACTAGCCATTATAAATTTGGCAAAATTCGCCTCCCCTGAAATCCATGTAATTATACTACATTATGCTCAAATGTGCAAATATATCTATAATCTCATTGATTCAGAAGTCCCCTCCTATGATATAGATTGCTACACATCCTTGCCTGTTTGACTCTTATCCATGTTCTCCCAAAAGTTTATAAACAGGGTTTTACCTGACATGCTTGGAGAGCTTCTGTGATTTCTCCAGACATCACAAGTTCCCAGGTGAGCACTCTGGCTGTCCACCTGTTGTCTTTCTTGTCACATGACCAACATATCTTCTCTTTCTGTCATGCAGCTCCTTGATGGCACCCTTTACTCTTCTTTGGAGTCTTTTTCTGCTTATAGGTTGCAGCCTGGTCATACCACCATTTGCATTACCCTCTGTTTGATGCTCATCTTTAATTCTTGGGAGAAAGTGGTTTTATACATCTTTCTGTCATACATCAACACTATAAATGTTTGTATTAATAAGACAGACTTTTGCTGTTATGGGAAGCATGGGACCAGTAAAAGTGCTTTGTAATTTCACAAAAGTAACCCAGCCCATTCTCTTCTTCAAATCTGGACCCATCTCATTGTCCAACTGTATTATCTGTCTCAGCTATACCCACTGTTGGAAAAACTCCAAAAGGTATCTATTCATATGCACATTGGAATCTGGGGGGAAAATTCTTTATCTATTTGGTCTGTTAAAATCATATCAATTTCTGATGTTGAGTCGTTTATAGTATAAAGGACATTGTTGGCAAGGACTTTCTTTTCTGGGTCTAGAGCAACTGATTTTTAGCATCTGCAAGAGCAATTGCCACACTGCATCTCCAAAAGGGTTGCTTTCTAGCATGATGACTAAGGGCACTGGGCTGGAAGCACTGCTAGTCCCAAGGCTCTTGGGTTTGGGGTCCAGGGCTGTCTTCATCAGTATCATTGGGGAAGATGGTGGTCAAGATGGTGGCAGCAATCTGACTTTGCTGCCTCCCATCTGTTCCTTAGGATGCCGGGCTACTTCAGCTGTGCTGGTTTGCCTGCTCTGTTTATGGCATTTGGTGGAAATAGTTTATTGTTTCCCCATAGGAGCTGTTTTCCCCAACAATGGTTGTGAGGACTGGGAAGGTAGTAGGACTGGTCTAAGAGGTGCTGCCACTTCTAGGGCCCCTGTGCCTATGTGACTGTTGTTGGCAATTGGTCACCAAATGTTGATGACAATGGGGAAGGTGGGCTCCCCCACAATGATTTCTTCCCTCATTGAAAGTTCTGGGAGCAAGGTGGATAGGTGGCATAGTGAGAGCACTGGCCCTGGAGTCAGAAGGACCTGAGTTCGGAACTGGCCTCAGACACTTAACCCACACAAACAAAAAGCTAGCCGTGTGACCTTGGGCAAGTTACTTAACCCCAATTGCCCTCCAAAAATAAAAAATAAAAAAAAAGAAAGTTCTGGGAGCTATGTTAGAAGCAAGTCTTGTGCTTGACAGGGCCCTACTATTCCCAAAGCTCTGGGACTAAAGATACTGGGCTCTTCTTATCAGCCTATAATGAAAAATGATCATCTGGCATCTTGCTTAGCACATGATGCTTCTTGTCTCTTCCTAAGATTCCCTCATTCATTCAGCTAGACTGACTTCCCTGTTGTGTGGTGTGGCAGTTGTTCTGGTACAACTGGATCCCTTCTCCACAAGAAATGCTTCCCCTCATGACAGCTGTGAAAACTGCTGGAAGCAGGACATTCTTTTTTTCAGAATTTATTTATTTATATTTAGTTTTCAACATTCATTTCCACAAGATTTTAGTTATAAATTTTCTCCCCATATCTCCCTTACCCACCACCCCAAGATGGCATGTATTCAGATTGCCCCTTCCCCCTTCTATCACCACCCTCCCTCTTGTCCCCTTCCCCCTTACTTTTTGGTAGGGCAAGACAGATTTCTATACTTGTAATGGAAATGCAGATTTGAAGATCTTCCCTGCTCCTAGGCCCTTTGATTGGCTTAAGAGACTTTGATTGGCTTTAAGAGACTCTGAGAACCTTCCTTGATTTGAAAATATACTCTGCCCCTTAATAGGCTGAATGTGGTCACATGGAGCCTGTGGCAGGAGGCTTGGTTTTCAGGAATGACCACACCTTGATGCTGTGTGATTGGGCAGTGGGTCAAGAGGGTGGTTACATTCTCTGAGCCAGGAGAAGACTATATAATCCCTGATTTGGGGCTTTGCTTTGGGGCTCACTTTGAGAAGTGTTGTGTGATTTGACCAGATGAGACTCTGGGAAACCGTTGAGAGACCCCTCGGCTTTGAAAACCCAGATGTTGATGCTTCCCTCTCTGGTAACTGTGATTTGGTATTGATAATGGTTGGACAGTTTGGAAGCCTGTCTGTTTGATCTGTCTGTATACTCTGAAGTTTGGGGTGCTGACCTTTTCCCTCTGAACTAGGTAAATGATATATGTTTGTTTGATTAAAGTAAGCTTGTTAACCGATTTTGAGTTGCTTTCCTTTTGAAAAGCAGATCTAAGAACCTGTGTTGGCAGTCACCCTGAGGTTATTGGGGTGCTTGCTGCTACAATATCCCATTGCCTATATATCTTATTACCCACTTTCATGTAAAAACGTTTTTTTAACATTTGTTTTTTAAAATTTTGAGCTCTGGGGCAGCTAGGTGGGGCAGTGAGTAAGAGCGCTGGCCTCAGAGTTGGGATGACCCGGGATCGAAACCGGCCTCAGGAAATGAGCACCCACACATAAATAATGACTAGCCATGTAACCTTGAGCAAGTTACTTAACCGCAATTGCTTTATTAAAAAAAAAAGAAAGAAAAAAAAATGTTGAGCTCCATATTCTCTCCCTTCATCCCTCCCCACCAACCCCCATTGAGAAGATAAGCAATTCAATATAAGTTACATATGTGTAGTTATGCAAAACATTTCCATAGTAGTCATATTGTAAAAGACTAACTATATTCCCCTGCATCCTATCCCATCTCATCCACTTATTCTATTTTCTCCTTTGACCCTGTCCCTTTTCAAAAGTGTTTGGTTCTCACTAGCCCCTCTTCCAATCTGCTCTCCCTTCTACCATCCCCCTTTATCTCCTTCCCCCCTACTTTCCTGTAGGGTAAGATACCCAATTGAGTATGTATGTTATTCCCTCCTAAAGCAAAATCCAGTGAATAAGTTTGACTCATTCCCTTTCACCTCCCCCCTCTTCCCCTCAATTGTAATAGTTTTTTCTTGCTTTTTTTACTTGACATAATTTACCTTATTCTCTCTTTCCCTTTATCCCCTTAATTTTATTTTTAGATATCATATTCCCTGTGCCCTCTATTTATATATACATACACACACACACACACACACACACACACACACACACACACACACACACACACATATATACACACATATATTTTCCCTTCAACTATCCTAATACTGAGAAAAGTCTCATGAGTTACAAATATCTTTCAATGTAGGAATGTAAACAGTTCAACTTCAATAAGTCCATAATGATTTCTCTTTCCTGTTTACCTTTTCATGCTTCTCTTGATTCTTATATTTGAAAGTCAAATTTTCTGTTCAACTCTGGTCTTTTCATCAAGAATGCTTTCTCTGCTTCATTGAATACCCATATTTTCCCCTGAAGGATTATACTCAGTTTTGCTGGGTTGGTAATTCTTGGTTTGAATCCTAGTTCCCCTGCCTTCTGGAATATAATATTCCAAGCCCTTCGATCCCTTAATGTAGAAACTGTCAGATGCTGTGTTATCCTGATTGTGTTTCCACAATACTTGAATTGTTTCTTATTGGCTGCTTGCAATATTTTCTCCTTGACCTGGGAACTCTGGAATTTGGCTACAATATGCCTAGGAATTTTCTTTTGGGAATCTTTTTAAAGAGGCAATTAGTGGATTATTTCAATTTCTATTTTACCCTCTGGTTCAAGAATATCAGGGCAGTTTTCCTTGATAATTTCTTAAAAGATGATGTGCATAGATTATTTTTGATCATGGCTTTCAGGTATTTTAATAATTTTTAAGTTATCTCTCTTGGATCTGCTTTCCAGGCCAGTGGTTTTTCCAATGAAATATTTCACATTTTCATTCTTTTGGATCTGTTTTATAATTTCTTGATTTCTCATAGTGTCTTTAGCTTCCATTTGTTCCATTTTAATTTTTAAGGAATTATTTTCTTCAGTGAACTTTTGGATCTTTTCCATTTGGCCAATTCTGCTTTTTAAATCATCCTTCTCCTCATTGGCTTTTTGGATCTCTTTTGCCATTTGGGTCAGTCTATTTTGTAAGGTGTCATTTTCTTCAGTATTTTTAGGGTCTCCTTTAGCAGGCTGGTGACTCGTTTTTCATGATTTTCTTGCATTACTCTTATTTCTCTTCCCAATTTTTCATTTACTTTTCTTACTTGATTTTCAGAATCCTTTTTGAGCTCCTCCATGGCCTGTGACCAGTTCATATTTTTCTTGGAGGCTTTGGATGTAGGAGCCTTTACTTTGTTGTCTTCTTTTGGTTGTACATTTTGTCACCAAAGTAAGATTCTATAGTCTGAGTTTTTTATGCTGTTTGCTCATATTCCCAGCCAATTACTTGACTTTTCAGCTCTTTGTCAAGGTAGGACTCTGCTTTCAGAGTGGAGAGTGCTCTGTCCCAATTTTCTGGGGTTTTGCTCAGCTATTGTCAGAGCTACTTCTAGGCATCTGTAAATTTTCATTCTTCTAAGGTTATCACCTGTGAAAAAAGGAGATCTCCTGGCCTGTGGTCTGGTCTGTGAGTGACTACAAGCAGTCTTTTCTGCCTCAGAACTGTGAGGAGGACTCCCTCTCCACAGCCACCACAAGCTCTGCCATGCCAGGACTCCTCCTCACCCCAAGACTACGACCCAGATCCAAGGAGGGCAAAGCAGGAGAATCCTGCCTCACTGCCAGCAAAGAGTATCCGTGGGCCTGAAGCTCTTGAAATAGCTACTGCTGCTGCTGCTGCCACCACCCCAGGACTGGGGCCATACCATGCTCTTCTCTCACCCAGGTCCCACTGACCTTCTACTTTGTCTTTGGTGTTTATAGGTTGAGAAGTCTGGAAACCACCACAGCTGCCAGTGATTCAGTCCTCTGAGGATTGCTCTGGCCTGGTCTGTGCCAGTGCAGCCTTCACAGGACTGTGCTCCACTCCCAGCCTGGTGCTATAGACCCTTCCTGTAGGCCTGTCAGGTTATCCTGGGCTGGAGATGGGTTCCACTCTGTCATTTTGTGGGTTCTGTAGCTCTAGAATTTGTTTAGAGTAATTTTTTACAGAAAGTTGGAGGGGTTTCAGGGAGAGTTCAAGCAAGTCCCTGCTTTTACTCTGCCATCTTGGCTCTGCCCCCCTGGAAGAAAGACATTCTAGAAAATAAATACTGTTCCTAGAAAACAGCATTTATAATTATTTCTGTGTGTACCATATCCAACTACAAGATTGTGAACCCTTTTGGGCAAAGAATATTTGCATCTCCTCTAGTGACCAGCATAGTGCTCTGCCAACACAATTGGCATTTAATGTTTGCTGAAAATAAAAATTATTGAGAAACATATAAACGTTAATAACTATAATTTGTATAGCCCTTTAAGGCTTGCTTACAAAGCTCTTTACAAATATCTTGTTTCAAATGCTCTAGCTATAGATAGCTGCTCAAATACTTTGTTGCCATGGCTTTCTTTTCATGTAAGTTTGACAAAATTTAATTGTTCAAACTGCAATTTTTAATGACTGCTTGGTGAAGTCCTGCACACAGTGATGTTCCTTTTGGGAGCAAAGAATTGCATATCATTATAACTGTTTCTTTTATAAGTACATGCGATGAAAAACACCTTTCATTCTCAATTATACATACTATTTCTTCATGCCAGTCAGGAAAACTATATTGGGCACCTCGTTTCTTTTCCAAAACTTAAGCCTCTGCTCTTTTTTTGGTCATATTTGCTCATTATTGTTCACTTCCCTAGCTGTGTTTACACCAATTAGTGAGTCCCATATGTAACTTCTGTGGCATTTATTCTAATAAGATTTCAGTAGAACAACCCAGCTTTCAGAAGGAAAAGTACCTTATAATCTAAAAACCATTCTGTATTGCTCTTTTGAATTAAATTTCCCAAAGCATCATCACATCATGCTTTGTTAGGGAATTTCATGTGGTAATGACTATGTATTCCTTTTAAATTGTAAATAAAATGTCCTTAACTTCTGGGAGATATTGTGCGTTCAATGATTTTTTAAAAAATTTACAACATATTTTTGAAAAGAAGTAAATTGAATTGATGGGATTGATTTTGAAACAGTTTGATCAGTCCAAAGCCTCCTCACAGTTTTGTAGGCAGTAGCATTGCTTTCAAAACTTACTTTCAACTAAATGCTTGCTTTCCTTCATGGAATGTTATTTTAGATTTGTAATCATGTGTTGCTTTGCAAGTGAGAGGTAGCCAAGCAGACCAGATGTTCACCAATTAGTGAAATGTTTTAGAAAGGAGACTTCTGATAGGGTTTTGTGAAGATTTCTGAAAGAAACCAGAAAGAAAAAGGAATCTGTTCTAGCAGTTGGACAACTGATCAGGAGAGATTCTTCATCACACAATGGGATGGGGAAACCTACCCAGCATTCCCCAATCTTCCAGTCAGTGACCCAGAACCAAGAAGGTGATATATGCATGTTTCACCTAAAGGTGTGAGAAATATAAGACAGAAACAGAGGGACACAGACACAGAGAAGGAAATAATTATACATACATGCATGTGTGTGTATGTGTGTATGCACACACCCATGTAACATACATTGATATGTATTATTTATACATCCAATATAAATACATGTATATATGTATGTGAAGTTCAGACTGGTGGGAAAAGGGAAGCATTTTGAATGTTAGTGGACTTGAGTATGTCTTTTACATTTTAAAAAATGGGTCAAATATGAGCGGCGAGGTGGTGCAGTGAATAGAGCACTGGCCCTGGAGTCAGGAGGACCTGAGTTCAAATCTGACCTCAAATACTTAACACAAAAACTAGCCGTGCGACCCTGGGCAACTCAACCCCCACTACCCTCCAAAAAGCAAAACATATAAAATAAAATTTGTATTTTGTTCAGAGTCTCGTTAGCCTATTATTTGCTTGTAAAGTGAGGGCTTTTGTAGACGTGAATCAAATTTTGATGTTCCCAGGGAAACCCTGCACAGGAACACAAGCTATATAAAGACATTTAGGAAAGAGAAGCTTATGAATTTAAACCTAGGTCATGTGCGTTCAGAGCTTTGGTTTTAGCCATAAGTTACACTAACATAAGTATAATTTTATTTCTGGCAAAGTCGTGCCTGTATTCTTATTTATTTTGATCAGATTTTGTTAAGTTTTTGGATTATTTGTCTGATTGATTTGAAGTGTCAAACAGCAGTAAATATTGGAGGTGGAAGTGGTCTTTTAACCCACTGAAGTCGTTTATGAAATAAAATAGTTTGTGAGTCATTGTTTTCGGCAACATTTAATTTCTAAATTTTTATATTTATGTCTTTTTAAAGTTAAATAATATTTTTCTTTTTATTAATTTAAAAATCCATAAATTGGGATTTTTGGTATGCTTTTATTCTATTTTAAACAAATATAAAATGAGAAAAGGGGAAAAAAGAACATTGCCATGTACACAACAGAACATGAGAGGATTCAATATAAGGCAATAAATTTCCATTTCAAGAGAACCTATATAATAAATACTACACTTTGTTTTCAAAATGACCCAGGTTTTTTTGTTTCCTTGTAATTTTCTTTTGTTCTAGGCTGTGTACTTTTTACTTTATGCCCCCCTCCGAAGAAAGTGTATGTGTATGAATATATATACATATATACACACCTATATACACACACATATACACATACATATACCTCTATAAACATACACATATATACTTAGATACATATATGTAAGAGCATACTATGCATATTTCCACTTGTCATCTTTTTCTCTAAAAGTGGATAGTATTTTCCTTCATAAGTCTATGTCTTTCCATGTTTTTCTAAATCAACCAACTCATCAGTTCTTATACTTCAGCACTATTCCAACCCAGTCACATCCTATCTGAGAAATTGTCTATCAAAGTTTTTTCCCACAATTTTTTGCATTCCTTCTATTCTTGGCTACGTTGGTTTTATTTATACTAGAAATTTTTAATTTAAAATAATAGAAATTATACATTTTAAACTTCAACAATGCTCTCATAATATAGTTTAATGTCTGATACTGCTGAATCTTTTTCTGTTATATCTTTTTTCCCTGGTTTCTTCGAAATTCCTAATCTTTTTTTCTTCCAAATGAACTGTGTTTTATTTTTTTCTAACTCAGTAAGAGTAATTTAATTGGGGCAACATTGAATAAACTGGTTAGGTAAAATTGTCATTTTTTTTTATTATATTGGCTTTACCTATCTATGAACAATAAATATTACTTCAATTATTTAGATCTGACTCTATTTGTATAAAAAGTGTTTTATGTTTATATTCATATAGTTCCTGTGTCTGTTTTAGGCAGGCATACTCTGTTATTTTAAACTGTCTAATTATTTTAAATCATCTAAAACAATATTAAATAATATTACTGACACATAATATAGTTTTGCTATCTTTCTTTTTTGAGTAAGTCTATTTTTGCTTTAACTTTGTTTGAGATCATGATTATTACCTTTTTTTTTTACATAATAGATTCTACTGCCATTTATTTTATCTATCTATCTATATATCTATATCTATATCTATCTATCTATCTATCTATCTATCTATCTATCTATCTATCTATCTATATATATATATATATATAATTTTTATAGTGTTTCCTGAAAACAATGTATTGTTGATTTCAAAATTTTAATCTGCTTTCTATTTCCATTCTTTGGGTAAATTCCTCCCATTCCCATTCTAATCTATAATTGTGTTCCCTCCTCCTTCCTATTTTTCTTTGCTATCCTTTTCACCCTATTTACCCTATATCTCCTCACTCCTTTGCTTTACTAATGATGGGTTCCTTGGGATGTATATATGTTTGTAACATCGATCTATGTAACATCAGTTTGTAATATCAATCTGTAACATCAGTTTGTAAATGGGGTGCTTTAGGATCTATGTCTGTAAAATCAATTTGTAAAACCAGTCTGTAAAATCACACTTTCCCCTCCCCAGTCTCAAAGCATTAACTCTGCCCCTTCCCCCTGCCAGCACTCTGCCCAGCAACAACTCATGACCTGTTTATCTCTGCTTGAAACAATAACAAGCTACTTATGAATCCTTCACTAAACTATCTATAAACATTTTTCGTTTAGGCAAATGTTATCTCCCTTAGTTAGAGTGGCCAGCTGCACCATGAATTCTTCAGTACCCTATCTATAGGGTAACTCCTTAGCCAATTATATCCACACTGTGTCTCCGATGGCCTTGGTCCCCAACATCTATCTTGTCAAGCCTGACATTGAGGGGTGGCAGACTGGGCACTCCTTAGTGGCCGTGACCGACAATAGACTTTAGTGACGTGTCAGGCCTAAAACCACACCTCCAGGTAGCCCCCCGCCCCAGCCCTTGGGCTATTTCCCAGTGAATCATGGGCAATACACCTGCGCAGTTGATATTAAAAGTGCATGTTCCTTTAAGCACTGACCACTCCTTAACTCCTCCCTGATCCCACCCTTACTCCACTAGTTAGCATAATTGACACCTTAAAACTATGCCTGTGATCTCTGTAAGTTTGCAGGTTCCCTAAGAATCCTCACCCACTGTGCGCACTGTGCTGTACATCGTAGCAATAAACTTTACAATCTCGACTTCCAAGTTTGCTTGAGCCTGGTGAATTCCTTCCAGACTGAATGGCAGGGTTTCTGGTCACTGATAGTGATCAGGGTCCCTGGCAGAACTCTTACCCTCCCCCACTCCTTATCACCTTTCCCTCCCCACTTCTACCCATTACCTTGCCCTCCTTTTCCTTAACCTACCCACTTCTCCAAGTCCCTCCCTTATCCTTCCCCCACCCCCATCTTCTTGTCCTCTTAATTCTTTCTGAATTTAGAAGACTTTTATACCTTCTAGATATACATATGTTATTCTATCTTTAATCCATTCCTGACGACAGTAAGATTCCAGCATTACTTACCACCACACAACCCCCACTGGCTTCCTCTCTATCAATTTTTTCTGTTATGCCTCATTTGTATGAGATAATTACTCCTTTATATCTTACCCTATGCAATTTTTAAAGAATCATTCCATCATACACAGCTCAGCCCAAGCCTTTCTTTCAAGCTACCCAAACAATTATTATGACAATCATAAGCATACTGATAACATTTTCACATATAAGAAATAACTTGACCTTATTGAGTCCCTTCTAATTGGTCTTTAATGTTTATATTATATTTCACCTGGATTTTATGTGTCAAATTTTCCCTCAAGTTCTGCTGTTTTTGCCACAATGACTGAAAGTCTTTCAGCTCGTTAAATGTCCATTTTTTTTCCATTCAGAATTATGCTTAACTTTGCTTGGCATGTTACCCTTGGTTGTAACCTCAGCTCTTTTGCTCTATGAAATATAGTATTCCAAGATCTACAGTTCTTCAACATAGCACCTGCTAGGTCTTATGTAATCCTTATTTTAGGTCCATGATATTAATTTAAATAAATGTCATTAGCTTTCCCTTACCCAATTCTAGTTTTCAAAGAATTATTTTTTCCTCAAGTTTTTTATTATCTCTTTCAAATTGGTAAACTTTTCCATAATTTTCTTGATTTTCTTGGATTTTTTTTCCTTTCAAAATCTTCCTTGATCTCTTTAATTTGATGTTTAAAGTCCTTTTTGAGTTCTTCCAAGAACTCTTTTTGTGCTTGGAACCATTTGACATTTCTTATTGAACAAGGAGTGGCTTTTTTAGTTCCATTATCTTCCTGTTAATATGAACACATCTTTTCTTTCCCCATAGTAGCTATTTATGGCTGTGTTCTTTCTCCTTTTCTTAGTCATTTTTATTTTGCTTTTAGCAGCTATTAGTATAATCAAGTTCTAATTCTAAGGTATGGGGAATTATGCCCCATGCCTCAGGTCCTTCTTACTGTTATTTTTTGAGGTCTGTCCCAGGATCCATTCTTTGACTCCTCTCCATTCCTAAGCCACGGCTAGTGCCCCCAGACACACTGTCCTGCAAATGACCTTGCTCCCTGCAGTCCCCCTGGTGGCTGCAACACACAGCTGTCCTCTCTGTCCTGGAACTGAAACAAGGAACTCTGCTCTCCTGCAAGTACCCAGAGCCAACAGGGTCCCTGCACCTCTGACACTGTACTCACCAGGTGTGTGCCAGCTCCTTTTCCTGGAAGCCACAGTCTGGGACGTGGCTGATTAGCACAGCTGTGCTTGGTATCCCTCATCAGTGGAAGGTCCTTCAATCTTCTCCTACTCAGCAGACCCTCATGCTGTCCCTGAGATGAAAGTTTCTAAGGTTGAGGCAGGCACCCACCCCACTGCTCCCAGGGCTTGTTGTTCATTGATTTGCTGCAGGAGGTCTTTCCTGGGGCCTTCTCAAGTTGTCTTAGGAGGACAGCTGCTTTACCCAGACTTCTGTTTATTCCTGCTGCTCTACAATTCCTCTGAGGTGATAGTTTGTCTTTTTTTTTTGTGGAGGAAATTTGGAGAGCCAAAAGTTTTCTGACCAAATCTGCCATTGGGAATTTTAAGAAATAAAAACTTCAAGCAAACATAAAATTTAAAAATTAATTTTAAAACATTTTTGTATGATTAGACTTTAAAATTAAAAGCAACTCTGCAGCTTTATATATTCTCTATAAAGTATGATTGAGATAATAACTTGGTTTCCATTCTAAATACCTTAGAAGGCATTTTATAACACACAGAACAAATGGTTATTATATAACAGCAACTTTCATTCATATTTTCTGTTAAATTATTGGACTCAACATGACAAGTTAAGAAAAATGAAAGTTATTTACTAAAAATGAGTGAGCTTTTGTATAGCAAGATATAAATAAGAGAAAATTCAAGTATTCAACAGTTATTCCATTTTATGTACAAGTTAAAATATATAAACAAGTAGTGAGAGAGTCTAAAATTTACTAGTTCTATGACTGACTTGCTTATTTTGGACAATATTTACTTTTGAGATAAGTAAATGTATATGACATTTCACATGTGAGTAGAAGAAGAAACTAAAAGGCCAGATTCTCATGCTTTCTACGTGTCGATTAGATACGTAGAATACATAGGCTACAAGTTGCTATCCTAGTCATGTGATCCTATAAATTTACATTAATGGCCTGAAAAAACATTGATAAATATCCAAGAGTGTCTAATAGGTAAGCAGGTTCTCATATGACAGGATTGCACCTCACACTTATCTACAAATGAATAATTTAAAACCAAGAGCTACAAACCCAGTTTCAGTTTTCTTTGTGAAACTACAGTGTGGGCATTTATCCAGTAAATGTCTCGTTTCCTTTATGCATGGTAGGTGAAAAAAATGGGCATCTGTTTTCAGAGCAGCCAGTCAGTGCTCAGTCATGTCTAAAGAAAAGAATACTGTGGTTTTCATTAACTATGTGCATGTTCTCCTTTATGGACCATCTGCTTTCTTTTTTCCTTTGTGTTTAGTGGGGGGTGGGGGAAAATATATGCCCTGTTTGGCAATTTTGTTCCTCATTATAGCTGTTCTTCCACCTTTTTGACAGTTTCAAAAAATTGTGGAAACTCCAATTCTGAGGAAACTTGAATATATTTTCTTTAACAAATTACCCAACACTGAGGGATAGTGTGAGGAAAACATTTGGAGCCAGGGACTCAGCCTAGCCTTAACATTGTTCCACAGCTCAGTGAGTCACTGAATATATCAGAGTTTCATTCTTCTCAAATATAAAACTAGAGACATAATGTAATATTAAATGTTATAATTAAATGTAGTAATGTAATATTAAACTGTTTCAAAAGGGCATCATGAGGTACTCCTAGTAACTTATTGGCAAAGATGAGGCCGAGATCATCCATAAATTTGGGAAGTTTTTAATATCAGTTTAATTTAACCCTTCTGCTTTATTCCTAAAGAGGCTCTGACACTTTTAAAGAGTGAATATTATAGCTCCTTGCTTCTTTGTTTTTAGTGTGTTTTATCCTATACATTTGTGCCTGTCACTAATAAGTTAGTCTAAGAACTTTCTGAAAAAGAAAAAAAATATACATATATCTAATCAGATCAGAGCATTTTCCCAGTTAAAGGATCTTGCCTCTACTCTTCTATCTGAAGATAAATGGTTAGTGAGTACAACAAAAGCCATCAATGAAATCCATCAATCTATACCAATCCCTGATGAATATTGACATTTTTACTGGAAATTATAAATTTAAATTTAAACTCTAATTTACAATAAAAGAGAATTACAAATGAGCTAAAGAATTGTGGGTAATACTGGGAGATTAAATGACTTGCCAGTGGTCATTGTGTGTCAGATGCAAATTTGAAAGCAAGCCTTCCATCTAGCACATTCTGCTGCTTTGCCCTAGGTTGATGCATGGAATGAGTAATGAATTCAATGGAATAAGTATACATATGGGGGAGGGGGTAGAGAAATGGAGAGTATAGAGGAGTCAGGAAGAAAAAGAATTGTTTTACAGTTTGATCTATAGAATCATTTAGCAGGACACCTAGGAGGATGATTATGTGTGGGTTAAGAAAAGGACTTTTAACACTTCCAGTGTCAGTGACCTTTAAATAAGCATCTCCAAAGGTGTGCTAGAGCCAGCTTGTACCAGATCAGGGAGTCATTGTTAAATTTTCAGTGTGAGCATTTACCACTTGGAAATGGGCAAACTACAAATTATGATTTATTGTTTTGTTTGTTGTCCAGACTTAAGAGGGTGGAGAAAGTGCTAATAATAATGCAGATTAAACTTTAAAAGTATGTCCTACTTTTCTTTTGTTCCTGGAGAATCGATTGGTAAACATTACCAGCATACCCCTGAGCATCCCTGATTCTTGACAAGTATTGACTGTGTGACCCTGACCAGTCTACTTAAACTCTCAGTGCTCTAATCTTGTTGTTTGTCATTTGTTTTTCAAAGAGAACTGGTGATATCACAGGGTGATGTCTTGAATTCGATTTAATGAGGGAGAGTTGCAAGAAGTCTTCAGCTTCACTGTCTCTTCCAGAACCATCAAAGTCCAGTGGCAAGAAAGAAGTCAAGATGCCTAGGGATAGCCCAGGATGCAGTGGATGACCTTGGTGTCTCCAATGCTGGACCAAGCTCTAACGCCTGTGTCAGCCTCCAGATGGTAGATATCCCCTAACTCACCAATGGGTTTTAGGCCTGTTGGTTACCCTCATCCTGGTTTGGAGGGGAGCAGCAGCTCTGGTGTGAGGATTTGCTGAGCCCTTTTTAGGGCTACTCATCCACCTTTGGTGTCTACCTTCACACAGCTCTCAGTTATGAATCCAAGATGCTGTGGCACGCATAGCAGCCACAGTCTTAGAAGGGCCCTAATCTAAACAATGTTCTAGGACTAGAAGATGCAAAAAAAAAAAAAAAGATACCAAACTTCACTGATGGAGAAAGTTTCTTCTTCTGGGATTTTTCTATACCAATGAAATCACAAGCTCAGTCCCTGACATATTGAGGAATAGATACCATTTGAGGGAGGGAGGCAGGAATGGAATTAGGTGACTCATGATGGAGAGAGATGCCTACATCCAGAGAAAGAACTATAAAGAACTGAGTTTGAATCCTGATGGAAGCAAAATACTTGATCTACTTTTTCTTGTGTGGTTTTATTTCCTCTTTACCATTTTTCATTCCATCTGGTACAATTCTCTTTTGTAACATGACTAATGTCTAATGTGAAAGTATTTGCAGATCCTATACTGGATTGTATGCCTTTGTGGGTGATGGGGGAAGGGAGGGAGGGAAAAAAATTTGAAACTCAAGGAATTGTGGAATTGAATCTTGTAAACTAAAAGTAAACAAACAAATTAATAAAGACCAAAAAATGTTAATACCTGCTATGAATATTTAATTGGAGAGAGAGTTGAAATCAGATTGTGCTGATAAACATTTAACAAGATGCTTTCTGAAAAATGCATATGGAGAGGGGGCGGAGTTAAGACAGCAGAGTAGAAACAGGACTTCCCCATAGCTCCAGCGTCCACCTTCCCCAATCCATGTAAAAGGGGACTCTGAACAAACTTTGGAGCTACAGAACCCACAAAATGACACAGAGAAGCTAACCTCCTGCTGAGGACAGCCTGGCAGCCCAGCATGGAGCGGCCAGCACAGCGCTCTGGGAGCCAACCCCATCCTGGCTAGAGCTGAGGTTTTAGCCCCAGGGCGGGCCTGACCAAACACCAGCTGGAGGGACTTCAGAACACCAGCACCTGTGGCCAGTTCCAGAATTATCAACACATAGATGCCAAGGACAAAGTCAGTGCACTGTGGACTTTGGGACCAGTAGTGGGGAGAGCATTGGCTTTTACCCTTAGGGTGAGAAGCTGCTGAGATGCCTTGACGCAGCCAGCACCATGTTGCAGCTTCAGCTCCTGGCCAGCAGACAGTAGGGGGCCAAGTGATCAGTCTGAGGGATAATCGCTCTTGCTTTAACTTCTTGGATCTGGATTGCAGTCTGGGGTGGAGGTCCCGGGGTGTGTGACCAGGTTGCCAGAGTGTGTGGAAGCTTCAGAGAGGGCACCCAACTAATATCTCCAGCAGCTGAGAAAACCTGAGCTCCCCTGCCTGCTGGCAGAGTCCTACTGTGGCAAAAAGCCCAAAAGTCAAGTAATTGAGTGGCAACAGGCCCAGGAAAAGGAAGAAAAACAAACAGAAAAATCCAACATTAGACTCCTATTTGGGAGACAAAAAGGATCAAATCATGGAACAGGAGGAAGACAGTGAAGTCAGAACTCCTACACCAAAGGCTTCAAAAGAAAATATGAGCTGATTATAGGCCATAGAGGACCTTAAGAAACAGATAAGAGAAGTGGAGGAAAAAAAGGAAAAAAAGAAAAGAAAAAAAAAAGAAAAATTGGGAAGAGAAATTAAAATGATGCAAGAAAATTATGAAATGAGAGTCAACAGCCTGACAGAGGAAAATAACACCTTAAAAATAGACTAACTCACATGGTAAAAGAGGCTGAAAAAGGCAATGAGGAGAGGAATGCCTTAAAAAGCCAAATTTGCCAGATGGAAAAATAATCTCAAAAGCTCACTGAGGAGAATCATTCCTTCAGATTTAGAATGGAGCAAATGGAAGCTAGTGACTTTATGAGAAATCAAGATGCTGTTAAACAGATCCAAACAAATGAAAGAATAGAAGGCAATGTGAAATATCTCATGGGAAAAACCACTGACCTGGAAAATAGATCCAGGAGAGATAATCTAAAAATTATTGGACTACCTGAAAGCCACGATCAAAGAAAGAACCTAGAAATCATCCTTCAAGAAATTCTCAAGGAAAAATGCCCTGATGTTGTAAGACCCAGACGGCAAAATAGAATTTGAAAGAATCCACCAATCACCTCCTGAAAAAGATCTCAAAAAGAAAATTCCTAGGAATATTATAGCCAGGTTCCAGAATTCCCAGGTCAAGGAGACAATATTACAAGCAGCCAGGAAGAAACAATTTGAATATTGTGAAAACACAATCAGGATAACACAGGATCTGGCAGCTTCTACACTGAGGGATCAAAGGGCTTGGAATGTGATATTCCAGAGGGCAAAGGAGCTGGGATTAAAACCAAGAATCACCTACCCAGAAAAACTGAGTATCATGTTTCAGGGGCAAATATGGTCATTCAGTGGAATAGAGGACTTTCAAGTATTCTTGAAGAAAAAACCAGAGTTGAAGAGAAAATTTGACATCCAGACGCAAGAAGCAAGAGAAGCATGAGAAGGTAAACTGGGGAAAGAAATCAAAAGGAACTTATCAAAGTTGAACTATTTACATTCCTACATGTAAAAATGATAACTGTGACTGATGAAACCTTTCTCAGTATTGATGGGGTCCTTGTGATGTATATATGTCTGTAGTATCAATCTGTAACATCAGTTTGTAAGTGGGGTGTTTTGGGATCTATGTCTGTAAAATCAATTTGTAAAACCAGTCTGTAAAATCACACTTCCCCCCACCCAGCCTCAGAGCGTTGACTCTTCCCCTTCCCCCTTCCAGCACTCTGCCCAGCAACAACTCATGACCTGTTTATCTCTGCTTGAAACAAGTTATGTAAATGTTATCTCCCTTAGTTAGAGTGGCCAGCCCCACCATAAATTCTTCAATACCTTATCTATAGGGTGACTCCTTAGTCAATTATATACCCACACTGTCTCTGATGACCTTGGTGGGTGGCAGACTGGGCACTCTTTAGTGACGTGTCAGGCCTAAAACCACACCTCCAGCTAGCCCCCGCTTGAGCTATTTCCCAGTGAATCATGGGCAATACACCTGCGCAGTTGATATTAAAAGTGTATGGTCCTTTGAGCACTGACCACTCCTTAACTCCTCCCTGATCCCACCCTTACTCACCTAGTTAGCATAATTGACAACTTAAATCTATGCCTGTGTTTGCAGGTTCCATAAGAATCTAGCCCGCTGTACAAGGACAGAGTAACAATAAACTTTATAATTTTGGCTTCAAAGTTTGCTTGAGCCTGGTGAATTCCTTCCAGACTGGATGCCAGGGTGGCATCCCTGGCAGAACCACTTACCCTCCCCCCCCCTTATCACCCTTCCCTCTTCAGTATGAAAATAGCTGAAGGGAATAGAAATATGTATGTATATATATATATAGAGAGAGAAAGAGAGAAAGAGAGAGAGAGAGAGAGAGTCTTTATCGGAGGGTATATAGGTGTATGAATACATAAGTGAATGTGTGTATATATGTTTACAGGTATACATAGATATAGGGCACAGAACCAATTTAATAGGAAGGGATGATACTTAAAAGGTGAAATCAAGAGATGAGAGCGGATTATAATGAGAGGAGATGGGGAGAGACAGAATGGGGCAAACTATCTCATACAGAAGAGGCAAGGGAAAATGGGTACAATGGAGGGGAAGAATAGGAAGGCAAAAGGGAATGGGTCAACCTTATAATCATTGAATTTGGCTCAGGGAGGGAATGACATACACACTAAATAGGGTATCTCACCCTACAGGAGAGTAGGAGGGAAGGGATGAGAGGGGGGATGATGGAAGGGAGGGCAGGCAGGGAGGGGAGGGAAGTTGGAAGCACCCACTTTTGAAAAGGGACAGGGTCAAAGTAGAGAATAGAATAAGTTGGGGGGTGGGATAGAATGGAGGGTAATATAGTCAGTCTTTCACAATATATTTACTATGGAAATGTTTTGCATAGCTACACATGTATGTACAACCTATATTGAATTGCTTATCTTTCCAGTAAGGGTGGGTGATGAGGGATGAAGGAAATGAATTTGTAATTCAAAGTTTTAAAACCAAATGTTTAAAAATATGTATATATATATATATATGTATATATACTATTATTAATACTATTTTACATGTAATTGGGAAATAAGAGGAGGGGATATCCTGGGGGACTGATATTTTGGGGAGGTGGGTAGGGGAAAAACAGGGAGAAAATTTGTAACACAAAAACTGGAGGAAATGAATGAGGTAAACCAGAAGTTAATAAAGCATTTGAAAAAAAAAAAGAAAGAAAAATGCACATGGCACCCTTTTAAGTTTGAGCTGTGTTATTAACATTTCTCTGTCATTTTTTTTAAAGTCTAGATAATCCACAGAACAATAAATGAAACCCTGATTTATAGCATTTGCCTATTTCCAAGGTGTAAACACTTACTCTGAAAATTCAACAGTCTACTTTCGTCATCCAATATGAGCTGACACCAGTATACCCCTGGTTGAAATATATAACTAAAATTATGTGTGGGGACTATTTTCATATTTAATTAAACCATCCATCAGCACTTAATAAAGGATTTCAGATAACAAAAGAAATAGTTATTTTGAATTAATTATTCATAATAATGTAATGAGTATTTGCAACTTGTGAGATATCATTTAAAAATAAATAATGAAGAAAAACAAGTCAAGAATCAAGCAGTATTTTACAAAGACTGGGAACAGTGGTAGAAAGGATAGAAAGAAATGATTTCTATGTTTGCCCTTCTATTGTTATCAGTAATACTGAACAGGCCAATTACTGCCTTTGAAACTGGGTTATTTCATCATCATAGAATTAGAACTGTAACAGACTTTAGAGAACATCTAAAGTATAGTCTCATTTTTAAGATGAGGAAGTTGAAACCTAGAGAATCAGTGAGCCATTAGTATCAGAACTAAGGTTCACCTTATGACTCCAAATCCCGTGCTCATTCCATTGTCTGGGGCTGCTACTCTAGGAGCTTTGAGTAGATAGAGACTGTGAGACAACTGAACTTCTGGAGAGAAGACTTTATTTAGCTATAGAACCAAAATATTTCTGTTTCTATTGCTGTGGCCCCAAAGTCATCTACGGAAATACTCGTCTTTAGCTATTTTCCAACTCAAAAGCTGTCTCTAACTATGCAAAAATAATTTTGATGTGTTGTTTCAACTGCATGAAAAATAGATACTTTAATGATAGCCACAAAATCTACCCTTTTTATTCCTGCAAATTTTAGTTAATTTGAAGCTCATTTTTGTTTTTCAAACAAACACAAGATTTACTACACTCAGTAGTCTACCTGTACGTATCCCATAGGATGGATCCTGTTCTCTTCTCCCTCTATACTACTTCATTTGGTGATTTTACCAATCCCCATCTCTATACTGACGATTCTCAAATCTACCTATTTTGCCCTAACCTCTCTGCTGACCTTCAATCTACCATCTCCACCTGCCTTTCAGATGTCTCCAACTGGATGTCCAGTAGACATCTTAAATTCAACATGTTCAAAACCAAGTGCAGGGTGGCACAATGAACTGAGCACCAGCCCTGGATTCTGGAGGACCTGAGTTCAAATCTGGCCTCAGACACTTAACACAGAAACTAGCTGTGTGACCTTGGTCAAGTCACTTAACCACAACTGCCCTCCAAAAAGCAAAAAATAAAACAAAACAAAAACCCAACCAAATGCACCTTTTCCCCAAACCCTCTATCCTTCCTAATTTCTCTATTACTGCAGAGGGCAACCCCATCCTCTCAGTCCCTCAGGTTTACAACTGATGTTCTACCCTTAATTCCTAATTATCTCTCATCCCCCAAAATCCAATCTGTTGCCAAGGCCTGTCAATTTCACCTTTTTACCATTGGTTGAATACACCCCCCTCCTTCCTCTGACACTGACACTTCTCTGGTACAAACTTTTATCACCTCCACCTGAACTATTGCAATATCTGGTGGGTCTAGCTGTCTCAAGTTTCTCTCCATTCTAATCCATCCTCCACTGACAGGCATTGTGATATCCTACATTTATAGGCATTTGAATAATTTATAATAACTGAGGAAACAGTTCAAGCTATACAATTCATTAGCAAGATAGGCATAATAAATAAGTCAATGGACTCCCCAGTCAGTCCAAGGATGTTGAATAGAGACAGATTTTTTTAATGGATTATAAACAATTAGTAAAAAAGACCCATCAATTAAAAGAAAACAATTAACAGGATACAAAATTAGGTAATCTGATTTCTAATTTGAGGAAAGATTAGGGACTTCTCAAGTTGGGAGGGGGGAAAAGTGAATTTTGTTCTAGTTGGGAGCAGGGTGAGTAAACTTCGAGTTCTATTTACCAGAATTGAGAGGTGCCAACTAATTGCATCCACCTGCATTTATGAAACAAGAGATGACTTACACCATCTGGTTTCCCATGAATGATTTGCAAAATAGAAACAAGATGGAAAAAATAATCCATGTGGCAGCACAAGATGGAGTCAGTGTTTATGGAATAGAATCTATTTGGTCCTTTTGATTCCCACACCAAACCAGCCCCATGTTGTAACTGATTCCATTTCATCAACAACAAAGGGATTTTCCTAAAGCAAAGGTCTGAACACCTCCCCTCCCCAGTCAATAACCTCCAGTAGCTCCCTATCACCTCCAGGATCAAACACAAAATCCTCTTTTTTCATCACACAGCTCTCTCCCTTCCTAGTCTCACAGCTTCTATCTCCCACCCCAGCTCTTTGATCTGGTGACTCTGACCTCCTTGATATTCCAAGAACAAGACCTCCAGCCCTCCCTCTGAGCATTTTCTCTGGCTGCCCCTCATGTCTCTTCACCTTTGTTTCCTTCCTTCAAGTCCCAGCTAAAATCCTACCCTCTACAGGGAGCCTTTAGCAGTCCCCCTTAACTCAAGAGCCTTCTCGCCATTATTTCCTATTAACCTGTATACAGCTTGTTTGTATATGTTTGTTTGTTTGTTGTCTCCTTCATTAGATGATGAGCACCTTGGGGATGAGGGCTGTCTTTTAACTCTTTTGCATTCCCAGTCCTTAGCACGGTGCCTGGTACGTAGTAAGCACCTAATAAATGTTTACTGTCTGACTGAGTCTGTTGTATGCTATTTCAAAGAAAATACTCCTTTCAGAATAAAAACTATAGTCCTAGAACAGTTAAGAGAAACCATAAGGGGTGGCTAGGTGGCACAGTGAATAAAGCACTGGCCCTGGAGTCAGGAGGACCTGAGTTCAAATCCGACCTCAGACACTTGACATGCATACTAGCCATGTGAACTTGGGCAAGTCACTTAACGCCATTTGCCCTGCCCTCTCACCTCCAAAAATCGAAAGAGAGAGAGAGAGAGAGAGAGAGAGAGAGAGAGAGAGAGAGAGAGAGAGAGATCACAAGATAGAATGTACTGATCCTATTACAGGAATTATCAAAATCTTAGCCTTTTTGAAGTCTGAATTCCTTAGTGACCTTTACCTAAAGTACTCCTGTGAACAATTTACCATCGAAAATCTGACACCAAAAAGAACACCGCTTCCCATCTTCCTCTCAATGATGCCCTTTGATCAGTTACTTGCTAAAGCTGACATTTGAAAAGTAAAACCTTTTTTTATTTACCTCAGCATGCTCAAAGGTCACAAGGTTCTTTAGGCCTTTTTCTCCTCCCCTTAGAAAAAGGAAAGTATGGATATTTTCTCTCTTAGTTCTAAACTCAGAATTGGTAAAACAAAATTTTTCCTGAGTATTATAAC
The DNA here is from genome assembly GCA_011680675.1 of Gymnobelideus leadbeateri. NCBI lineage: Eukaryota > Metazoa > Chordata > Mammalia > Diprotodontia > Petauridae > Gymnobelideus > Gymnobelideus leadbeateri. Next base: position 22,541 of record WOXC01011932.1, on the reverse strand, counting down.
CACCCCACAAAAAAAGCACCTTTACCAGAAGGCCATCCTTGGAAAGTCTTAACCACAAGCCGTGCCTCCCCTCCAACTTCCCCAACTCCCATCTCAGAAGTAGTTTAAAATAACCTCTTTCCTGAAGTGTTTTTAAAACTTCAATTTTATTGGCTAGCTCTTCACTCTTAACAGTTCCTCTATAATTTTTATATAAAGATGGCACTACTGAATTTGCCACCTTTATATCTCTGTACAAGATATACCTTCAAAAGATCTGAAACTAGATGTCCTATTACGAAGTCAAATTAAAGAACAATTTAAATATTAGAGCACAGACCTGCTTCCTCCACAATCAACTTCCTCTTTAGTAACATCTTGACATTTATCTCCTAACCAAGAAATTTCTTTCCTTTGCTTCATTCAAACATTTGTTTGTCTTTAATCAAGTTTCTGGTCTTTTTTTTCTTTACTAGCAATAACTTATAAATTCACCGTTATTATCTTCACTACGTTTACTCAGTTCTAATTCTGTTATTTCATTTAACATCCTTGAAAAATCTATTTTTTCCTTTTATCTGATTTTTTTTTCCAATCAAAGACTATTTGAAAGGAGACTCTTCCTTGGATTCTATAGCAATTCAATTTTTAGTCACTCCTTTGAAGGCTCCAACCTAGCCACTGTGCTTTGATTATGGTATGTTACACTAGTGATTTTGATTTAGATGCCTCTATAAATGCAAACTTAGTGCTGTCTGACTGAACTCAAACAATAGGTGTCAATAAATATCTCTGCCTGATTAATCATGGGAAGTTACTGCCTAAGAGCATAGGAATGGACTAGATGACCTCCTGAAGCTCTTCTGTTTATTTCATTTCAATTTAAAAAACACTTAAGCCATATTATGTTCAAGTCACTGTGCTGGGCAGCTAATAAAACAAGTAATGGAAATGGTCCTGGGTTCAAAGAGCTTACATTTTACTAGGGGAGTACAATGTGTGCACAAGTAAATAAAAACAAGGTAAACTCATAGTAATATAATTCCAGAAGGGAGAGAGTATTCATGTAGGACTAACATTTCCATTCTCCCAATCAACCTGTCTTTGAATTATCTTTTTTTCTTAATAGTCAGAATATTTCTAAGAGTCTCTCATATGCTATGTAAACATAAAACCTAACAGGAGATATGATATTAATAAAAATCAGACAATTTCTGAAAAAATTATTTTTGAAAAACAGATGTTCTATGACATGAAAGATTATAGAGGATCCCACCTTTCTCACATATATTGTGCTATACCAAATATGTAAAAAGAATGCCAGATTAAAATAATGATTAAAAAATTCCAAAGAGAAATAACAGTAAGCTTCCCCATTCAGCCCAAAGAGACAACCAGAAACCTCTGATCACTGGGCTGGCAGGGAAGCCAGCATAAATACAGGTCAGACTGGGATGAATCTGGCCAATGTTTTGACCAGAACACTCCAGGGGTCCTGAAATCTATGTTACCTTCTGCCAGTTGAAGCTCCAGAATCCTTTAGCCTCCAGCACTCAAACCAGCAGTGCTGCAGGGGGACCTGAAACCCACAGCTTTAACTGTGGATCTTCTAAAGGGGGCTGAAGCTCTTAGCATAGACCAGAGAAGGGTTTGAAGTGAAAGACAATTATCTCTGTTTTGAGAAGGTTGAGTTTGAGATGCCTAGAGGATATCCAGCTCAGTATGTCTAAAAGCTAAGGTACTGTGGGACTGTAGCTAAGAATAACAACTAGGACTGGATGTAAAAATCTAGAAATAATTGACATAAAGATGATAATTGAACCCATGGGACCTCATGAGGTCACTAAGTAAAACAGTCTAGTAGGAAGGGAGAAGGCCTATAATTAGTGGGTGTAACTCAAATGAGGAAACAGCAAAATAGACTGAGAAAGAGCAATCAGATAGGGGGAGAGAGCAGTGTCATGAAACTCTAGAAAGGAGGGAGCCAAGAGGGCTCAGAAAAAGCAGGGACTTGTTTAATCTCTCCCCCAAGCCCCTCCAAATACCTGTAAAAATGACTAAACAAATTCTAGAGCAGTAGAACCCACAACACATCTGCAGCCCAAGATAACCTGAAACGTCTACAGGAAAGGTCTGTTGCACCAGGTTGGGAGAGGAGCGGTGCTGGCACAGACAGATCCCCCAGAAAACCTTGAGCAGACCTCAAGGGACTGGATCACTGGCACCCATGGAGGTTTCCAGACTTCTCAACCCACAAATGCCAAAGACAACTTAGAAGGTCAGCAGGAAAGCTCTGTTGGACCTAGGTGAGAGAAGAACACAGTTTGGCCCCAGTTGGCCCCAGAGTGGTTGGGGTTGTGGAGGAGGCAGCAGCAGGGCTGTTGCCTTAGCTCTTGGCCCACAGGCAGTGGGGGGATTGAGTGACTGATCACAAGGGTATTTCAGGGATCTCTTTGCTGGTGCAGAGGCAGGATTCTCTTGGATCTAGGTTGCAGGCCTGGGTGGCAGTCCTGGGTTGAGAAGGAGTGCTAGTGTGGTGGAGATTGTGGCTGCAGTGGAAGGGAACCCTCCTCATATTTCCAAGGCAGAAAAGAGTGCTTGTGGTCACTTACAGACCAGAGCTAAGGCCAGCAACAGAGTAAACACCTTTCTTTTGATCATACCACCTTAGAAGAATTGAAAACTTACAGGTCTATAGAAGTATCTCTAAAAACAGCTGCACAAAACCCCTAAAGCTTGGGATAGTACACCCTCCACACTGGTAGCAGAGTCCCACCTATAACGTCAATGAAAAATTCACAGTGCCCACAATCACTATAAATATACCTGCATGGTGCTCAATCACAAAATATAATAGACTCTCTATATAGAGGACAGAAGCAAAACACTTATTCAGACACTAGAAAACCAAATCCCAAAACCAGTAAGTCAATTCCATCATAATAGCAAAGAAGTTAATAAGTCACAATAGCACAGAGAGCCACAGCATCCATTAGCCTTCCCACAAACCAATATTTTTGCTCACAAGCCTGACTGATTCCCTGGGATGCATGCTTTCCTCCTTCCAGTCTAGCTAACAAATCCAGTATCAGAGACTTAACACTTACTAGCCATGTGACCTTGGGCAAGTCACTTAACCTCAATTGCCCAGCCTTCCCCCTCCAAAAAAGCAAAACAAAACAAAACAAAACCAAAAAACACAAAACTTAAAAAAAAGAAAAGAAATCATCAAGGAAAACTACCCTGATATTCTAGAACCAGAGGGTAAAATAGAAATTGAAGGAATCCACCAATTACCTCCAAAAGAGATTCCAAAAGGAAAACTCCTAGGAATGTTGTAGACAAATCCCAGAGTTCCCAGGTCAAGGAGAAAATATTGCACAAGCAGCCAGAAAGAAACAATTCAAGCACTGTGGAAACACAATCTGAATAACATGAGATTTAGCAGCTTCTACATTAAAATATTAGAGAGCTTGGAATATAATATTCTGGAGGTCAAAGGAACTAGGATTGAAACCAAGAATTACTTACCTAGCAAAACTGAGTATAATCCTTCAGAGGAAAAATGAATATTCAATGAAATATAGGGCTTCTAAACATGCTTGATGATAAGACCAGAGCTGAATAGAAAATTTGACTTTCAAATACAAGACTCAAGAGAAGCATGAAAAGATAAACAGGAAAGAGAAGTCATAAGGGACTTACTGACATTGAACTGTTTACATTCCTACACAGAAAGCTAATATTTGTAACTCATGAGACCTTTCTCAGAATTGAGTAGTTGGAAGGAATGTGTGTATACATATATGCACACATACATATGTGTGTTTGTGTATGGCCATACATATACATATATATGTACGTGTATACACGTACAGATATAGATATATAAAAACATACAAATATATATAAAGAGAGAAAGACACACACATGATGGGCACCGGGTGAGTTGAATACAAAGGGATGATATCTAAAAAATAAAATTAAGGGGTGAGAGAGGCATGTACTGGTAGAAAGCGAAAGGGATAGGTAGAATTGGGGTAAATTATCTCACATAAAAGAGGCAAGGAAAAGCTTTTACATTGAAGGGAAAGAGGGGGAAGATGAGAGGGAATGAGTGAACCTTACTCTCATCAGATTTGGTTTAATGAGGGAATAATATAAACACTCAATTGGGTATGAAAATCTATCTTACCCTACAGGAAAGTAGGGGGGAAGGGGATGAGAAAGGGGAGATGATAGAAGGGAGGGCACATTGGGGGAGGGGTAGTCAGAAGCAAACACTTTTGAGGAGGGACAGGGTCAAAGGAGAGAATAGAATAAATGGGGAGCAGGATACGATCGAGGGAAACATAGTGAGTCTTTCATAACATGACTATTATAAGTGTTTTACATAAGTACACATGTATAACCTGTATTGGATTGCTTGTCTTCCAAATAAATGTTGGTAGGGAGAGAAGGGAGAGAATTTAAACTCAAAATTTTAAAAACGAATGATAAAAATTGTTTTTACATGCAATTGGGAAATGAAACATATAGGCAATGGGGTACAGAAATCTATCTTGCCCTACAAGAAGATAGAAGGGAAGGGGATAAAAGAAGTGGGATGGTGGTGATAGAAAAGAGGTCAAACTGGGGGAAGAGGTAATTAGTGCACACTATCTTGCAGTAGAGGGAGGGGAGAGATGGGGAGAAAACTTGGAACTCGAAATCTTATAGAAGTCAATGTTGGAAACTAAAAATAATTAATTAAAAAATGAGAGGAGGAAAAAAAGAGAAAATCTGGAGAGGAGAGAGTATCCAGGAAGTAAAGATGGTCATCACCGTCAAATGCTTTACAGAGGTCAATAAGGATTAGGACTGAGAAAGTAATACCAGATTTAGTAATTAAGACTGATCACTGGTCATTCTGGGGAGAGCAGTTTCAGCTAAATGAATCATCCAGATGTATGATGACTTAGAAGCCACATTGTGTGGGGTTCAGAAAAGAGAGGACGTGAAGTGGATGTATCAAGTATATATGGTTTCTTAAGGAGTTTAGCTGATAAAGGGAGAAGAGATATGAGATAATAGCTCACAGGGATGGTAGGATCCCATGAGGAACTTTTTAAGGATACGGGAGAGATTGATCATGTTTATGGGCAGCAGAGTAGGAGTTCATATAAAGGGTGATATTGAAGACAAGAGAGTGGATGCTGGAGAAGTTGGGAAGGGATGGGGTCAAACTTGCATGTAGAGGGGTTGGCCTTGGCAAGGAAAAAGGTCTACCTCTTCATCTGAGTCCAGAGAGAAGTAGGAGATAGTGCAGAAAGATTTCTGAGTGATATGAGATAAGAAGAAAAGGGGTAGGGGGAGTCTCATCCAAGGGCCTCAATTTTTTCTTTTTTTTTTTTTTTTTTTTTTAAGCAATTGGGGTTAAGTAACTTGCTCAAGGTTACACGGCTAGTCATTATTTGTGTGTGGGTGCTCATTTTCTGAGGCCGGATTCGATCTCGGGTCATCCCAACTCCGAGGCCGGTGCTCTTACTCACTGCGCCACCTAGCCGCCCCTAAGGGCCTCAATTTTTTCAGTGGAGAATGAGGTAAGGTCCTTAGCACAAAGGAAGTGGAAAGGAAGTGATGTAGAAGGTTTAAGGAAGATGAGAGGTTTGGAACAATCACTATAGAGAGCAGAATAATGAATTGATTATGGAGGAATTGAATGATTGCCTTGCTAGAGTGAAGGCTCAGTTAATACTAGAAAATATATTTCTGTAGTGGATCCAATCAGCATAATCTCATGATTTCTACCAACTCCATTCCGCTGCACATGAATGGGAGTGAAGAAAGTAAATGGTAGCAGTCATTTAGGTTTAGGGTTTGAAACCAAGGAGTTAGGGTTAGGGGTAGTTAAGAGGTGCAGTGGATAGAATGATGGACCTGGAGTCAGGAAGACTTGTGTTCCTGTTTGCTTTAGGTTCCTCATCTATAAAATGAACTGGAGAAGGAAATGGCAAACCAGTATAGTATCTCTGCCAAGAAAACCCCAAATGGAGTAATGAAGAGGAGGACACAACTGATTTCAGTTAACAGGAAAGAGAAACAACAACAAAGGCTAGGGGGCAAGAGATTAAAGAATGGAGGACAATGAAGAGTTGAAATGGAAGGAAGAGAAGAGAGTATAGCTAATATAGGGGTGATAATCTGAGAAAGAACTGGGGGCAGATGGAAAGGAAGTCATGGAGAGCTTGAATGTAGGGTTAGGGGCCATAATGGACAGAGAATGATAGAATTATAAAAGATTTTGATCAGATAAAGGAATTTCAGAGTTCACAAACATGGAAGTTGAATACTTGTATTGATGACAAAATTAAGAATATGATCTTGTACCTACCTATGTGTAGCTCAAGTATAATGGAAGACTAGGTCATGCGAACTAGGTAGTTTGAGGAACTGGGGAGTTAGAATCTTAAAAAAATCTAAATATACATGTTAAAGTCCCCTAATATGAGGGTAGGATTTGTGACAGAGGGAACTGTGAGCCAAGAACTAGACTCAATGAGGAAAGAGGTAGAATGCCCTAGGTGTGGATAAAGAGTCTTTTATTTGTGATCAGGACCAAGGAGTATTCTAATGCTCCCACTCTAACCAATGAGTTGGGAATATATTGAAAGTTCAACCAGTACTGGTAGGTGACAAAGGAAGCAGTATTATTAAGAAAGATCTAGGTCTTGAGTGCTAGAAGATGGAAAGAATGAGAGATTAAGAGGTTTTATTCATTATTCATGTTTACTATGAAGCAGGCACCCTGGAGGGCACAATGGAAGGTAAAACCAAGCTATAGTGGGATTTTGTGAGTTAGGGAGGTAAGGTTGAGGTAGAGGCAGTTGGGGATGCAGGAATGTCATTGTACTTTAATATCTGGGTATTCAGAGTAACTGGGGTGGGAAGTATTCAAAGAAGAGGAAGTATGCTAATTATTGAGGAATGACTCCAGGCAGAGAATCCAAGAGGTTTTGCTGATCCCACCCTGATGAGCCTTTGCCTTGGGTTCCTTCATCTTCCCCTTTGCTCCTATACATATGCTCCTGAATGAAGAAACCAGAAAAACCAGAACACCAGGATGAATGAATCTACTATAAATTTATGTTACATACCCTCATGGTTAAAAAGCAATCCTTTTAAACCCTGCCTAATTTAACTCACCATCCCACTCACAATAGAAGCTCTTAACCCTTTTTGACCCTCTTCAAACATCCCATACTTCCACATTTGTTCACCCTCATCTGAGAACTCTGCCTCATGTTTTACTTAAATAATTGAGGCCATTAGCTGAGAACTCTTTTTCCTTCCTCATCTCACAAACTTTCAGATGCCTTCTGCCACTATCTCTGCCTTCAATCTTCTGTTTGTTGTTCAAAGGCCTTCCTAACCTTGCCCCTTCTTCCCTTTTTAGTCTTCTTACACCTCCCTACTCACTCTGTGGTCATCCCTGCTGGCTTTCCCCTATACCTGGAATCCTCTTCCTCCTCATTTCCATTTTCTGGCTTCCTTGGCTTCCTTCAAGTCCCAACTAGAATCTCACTGTCTATATAGGAAGCCTTTCCTTATTTCCTTGATTATTTCCAAGGTATCCTGCATACAGCATTTTAGATATAGTTGTTTGTATGTTGTCTATTCCATTAGACTGTGAGCTCCTTTAAGATCAGTGACTACTTTTTGTCTTTCTTTTTATCTTTCAGGGCTTAGCACAGTGCCTGGCTCTGAGAGATTGCCTGGCTGCTGAACTGAAAGAACTGATAATTTAGTGGCTCTCTAAAAGTGATCTCTTCCTTTCTAGGTAGCAAGTGTGTGAAGATTGTTTTGAATTGTTGGATGGGAGAAGGGTTAATTCCTCTTATTTCCTTTCCAGCCTGCATGGGGCCATGAGTATGTGTCCTGTATAGGTAAGCTCATGCTTATGCCTGGCTGCCTTCGCTTCATTTGCGTTTGTTCTTTTGTCATCTTAGGCAAACAAGTGCCTTGAGTCGGTTGTGTTCAGGTTTGAAATTAACCTTGTAAATCTGAGATATCCAAAGGGTTTAGGTCCCATCAGATTAGAGCTGGCTGCTGGTGAGAGAAGTGTCTACATTGAAGAGAAAGGCCCCTGAAAAGAGTACTGCCCCAAGTCTTACTTTCACTGACAGAACTGAAAAGACCACTAAATTGAAGTGAAACATAAAATGCCGAATTAGCAGTACTACAGACTGTCTGCTTTATGTTCTGAGGAGGTTTAAATATTAGCCTCTTAGGAGATCATAACAGTAGTTGTGTTACTGAATCCTGTTTAATTCATTCTGTTGATTCCCATTCTATATTTAACATTCCGCCTGTGCATAGGAATAAATTATCATACTGAATTCATATTGTGCAGTGAACACTTCTTTACTTTCCCTCTTCTTTTGGAAGAACTAGATTTGAGCTATAACCTAAACTTTAAGTAATTTTTCCCCAGGATGCCAAGATCAGGACCTTAATGAGTTAAGAAGTGTGAGGAAGTGGAGCCTGACTAGAGGCAGGACCCCTCAGGACTGGACCTGGTACACACTGAATGCCTGCACACACAGGTGATACTCCAGGTCCTGTGGTTCCAGCCACAGTGGATTAATGTTAGATGAATATAAGGCAATTAACGTTTTCTCATGTTGTCATATTTCCTGTTGGCTGGCTTTCAAGGCACAGGGCAGAATCTGTTTAGTTGGGTATTTGGTGAGGACTCTAAAGAGGTAAGCAGTTAATACAAGGAAGCATGGCAGGAAAAAAAAAATCCTGCATTTGAAATCAAGAACAACGTATGTTTGAAAACTGCCTCCAATGTTTCTTAATTTCTCTAAACCTCAGTTTCCCTATCTGTAAAAGTGGCATAATTCTATTTTATAATACTTATTACATAGGGTTCCTATGATTATCAAATGAGACTACCTATGCGTAAGACTCTGTAAACTTTGAAGTTCTATATAAATGTCCTCTATAAAATAACAATAATCATTTTGTTATACTAACATGTATCAGTAACATTTAGCTCTTCTAACTATATTGATCTAGGCAAAATAATGTGTAAAAGAGCCTTAGACTAGTAATCTAGTCCCTGCTCTGCCATGGCAAGTCATTGTGCTACTTTAGAACTAAGTTTCCTTGTCTATAAAAGGGGGGTAGGGTTGGACTGAGCACCTTCTAACTCTAGTCCTTTATTTTTTTAAATGGTTTTTACTCGTAGAACTAAGAATTAATAGAAAAGTTATTCCTCATTTAACATCCTACTTCCTTCATCACACTGGACAGCTCCTTATACCATATATATAGGTATATATATACACTTGTGATTTCATCAGTGAAGGGGATTCCTGGTGAAGGATTTCTTTACTGTTGTAGGTCTGAAGTTTAAAATCTTAAAAGAATCATCTTTTTGAGATGATTGAGAGTTTTGGTGACCTGTCTTGGGTTATATACCCAATATGTATTAGAGGTGCAGCCTGAACTCAAGTCCAGCCTCAGATACTCACTAACTGTTGACCCTGGGCAAATCACTTAACTTTTTTTTTTTTTTGTAGGCAATATCGGTTAAGTGACTTGCCCAGGGTTACACAACTAGTAAGTATCCGAGGCCAGATTGGAACTATGGTCTTCCTAACTCTACTGACAGTGATCTATCCACTGCACCACCTTGATACCCCAAGTCACTTAACTTTTGTCTACTTCAGTTTCCCCAACTGAAAAATGGTGGTAATAATAACACCTACTTCTCAATGTTGTTGTGAGGATCAAATGAGATAATATTTGTAAAGAATTTAGTGCAAGACTGGGTATACTGTAGGTGCTCAGTAAATGCTTATTTTCTCCCTCTCCTCCTAAGTCTTTCTGACTCTGAGGCCAACACTTTTTCTCCTAGGCCATAGTTGCCTTTCTCCTGGTAAACAACTCTTAAGATTCTCATCCTGACTTTAAGGGTTAAATTCAGCTTATGATTCCCCACCTAAACTTTCAAATTAACAGCGGAACCCACATTCCCCATTCCTTTCTGAAGTATAATTTTTGTTGCATTCAGACAACTTTGATTAGTTTTTCCTTTTTTTTGTTGTACAAAGAAATGAAGGTACTGGTATCTGATACTGAAAAATGAAGGCCAATGCAACCATCTTGAAAACACTGTAGACATAGGTAGCACCAAAGCAATATTCACAGTATTCACAATATTCAGCAGATAGCTTCCATTGGACCTTAACCCTGGTCCAGTTGATGCTCAGGTAAGACTCACACTATGAATCTAGTTAACATTTCATACCTGACCTGCAAGCTCTACATACCTACATACTCTACACACTATGGTGTCAGCACACACAATCACTATAAATATACCTGCAAGGTGCTCAATCACAAAATGTAACAGACTCTCCATATAAAGGACAGAAGCAAAAACATTTATTCAGACACTAGAAAACTAAATCCCAAAACCAGTAAGCCAATTCCATCATAGTAGCAAAGAAGTTAATAAGCCACAACAGCATAGAGAGTCACAGCATCCATTAGCCTTCCCACAAATCAACACAAGACCAATATTTACTCACAAGCCTAACTGACTCCCTGGGATGCATGCTGTCCTCCCAACTATCTAATCTAGCTTTGACTCCCAGCTTCCTGTGGGCTCTGCTCTGCTCTCCAGCAAACTCCTTCCACCACAGGCTCCATGTGATTACATTCAATTTTCAAAGCAGGGAAGGTCTTCAAATTCCCTTAGGCTTATTAAGGGGCAGGGACGATCTTCAAATTCCCATCACTACTGCAACATATATTTCTTATAAAGCAGAGAGGTATAATTTAGTCATAGCTAGAACCTGTAAGATCTTAGTCCTGCCACTTCTTTTTGTGTTTAGCAAGCCTCAAAATAGTGTGTGTGTGTGTGTGTGTGTGTGTGTGTGTGTATGTTTGTATGTGTATGTGCTCATTCAAGTATGCTGAAAATAGCGAGGGTGGGGAAAGAGGGGAGTCTCATGGGTACTGGCAAGCCTTGTCAGCTTGAGAGCAGCTATCAGCCACACAATCACCTAGCTGAGTTTCAGCATGCTGCATTAGTTGATAATTATCAATACCTTGGGAAGGTCTGTGTTAGAACCATCTTCCATATTTCCTGCTGAGAAAAGAGCAAGAGTGTGTTCGTTGTGCATCAACCCATTAGGATGCTATGATTATTTATGAAATAAAATTGGTGAGGACCCTTGGAGGCTTTGGAAGTCATGTGATCACGGAATCAAAGATCCAGAGCTCAAATGGACCTTAGAGGTTGCAACCGGAATAATATCTAAACTCCAAGCCTCCCTTCTTCTCAGGCAAGGTAAGCTAGCTTCTAAGAGTCTCCTTAAGATTTAATTGACATAGAGGATTAAGACTCAGACCATAGAAGTAGCTTCTTGGTCACTTGGAACACAAAGCAGCCAGGACAGAAGGGGCTGAGCTACTCCCTCAGTCCTCAAGACTAGCAGGGTGACCACACTTGGCACAGGAGAGCTCAGGCAACTGTGGTTGGCTGAATTGAGGTTATGTCAGACAGAAACATTCCTTCCCCGCTTTGAGTATTTTCCCCCTGCTATACAGTGATGTAAACATTTTGTTAAATGTTTGGCACCTGAATCATTTCATTCAGATTTTGGACTTAAACCACCAGTCAGGCCCAGCACATGACAAGCTACCCAGTCCAACTCCCTCATTTTATAGGTGAGAACACCAAGGCCCATAAAGATGAAGTGACTTCCTCAGTCATTCAGGTAATAAGGGACCAAGTGGGGATTTGAACTCAGGTTCTGTGACTGACTCTAGTCTGCTTTCCATTGTACTATATAGGTAGCTAATACAGACAAAGATAAAAGTGGTCTTTAGTTCCATAGACTCTACTTGACCCCATCTGAAGTTTTCTTAGCAAAGATACTAGAGTGGTTTGCCATTTCCTTCTCCAGCTCATTTTACAGATGAAGAAACTGAGGAAAACAGGGTTAAGTGACTTGTCCAGGGTCCCACAGCTAGTAAGAGTCTGAGGCCAAATTTAAACTCAGAAACATGAGTCTTCCTGATTTCAGGCCTGACACTATATCACCTCAATGCCCCTTAGTAAGTCACCATTATTTAAATGACTTCTTCCTCTGTCAGGGTGGGGTGATATTATATCACCCTTCTCTTATGCACCTGTGGCCTACTTTGTTGCTTCTACTAGTTGGGAGCATGCCTGCTTAGCTATCCTTACAAGATCATAATTATAACTGACACCGAGTTACCCTCCAGCTGTTTGACATGGGTTGGGGGAGGTATGTAATAACTAGTCCCACCCTCTTGGCTACAGCTTGAATAATAGTGAACCTATATTAGCTGGATAGAAGAGCTTCTTTTCTGAAGTTAGCAAAGCAGGGCCCCTAGATTTAAAACTGATTTGTTTCTTTAAAAAGATTGGGTGGACACTGAGCCTGAGGTCTGGCATCAAGCTTAGACTACAGGGAGTATGGTGTTTCCTCCAGCCTGATGGGCCGCTCAGGGGCTGCTCTTTTGACTGGGAACACTAAAATGGAATCAGTAGAGGGAAATTAAATATCCAAGTTTTTGGATGCCTCTGGTTCCTTTTCCTCTTTTTTTTCCTGTTGGGTAGAGGAGAATGCTTGCTTCCTCTTCTCCCAAGAGAATAGAGCAGGGAGAAGGCACTGTAGCCCTAGCCTGGGAAGAGCTGGGACCACAAGGAAGAGAATCTTGGTGCTTGTAACTTCTCACTATGGCCCCGGTCTGGATCCTCGAGATCCCCTGATCCCTGAGCTGGATCACAATGGGAAGGCACAGTCACCCTAGCCTTATCAGAGGTAGGACTACAGGGAGAAGAATCTTAGTGAAGGGGGGGGGGGGGGTTTGACCTTTGGCTCAAGTAAACTTCACTCAGCTGTTCACTCCTTTAAAAACTTCTTTGAAAATGAGAAAAATGAGAAAACCTCTTCCTGGTACTACAGAGCTCAGTTTCCTCTCTGAGGCATCTCTTTTTCATATCTATGCATTTTCCCAATTTATCTTAGGTGCCAAATACTAACCAGAATTAATTCAATTTCCTGGATCTATATTCCCACTGATTTTATACAATTCTCTTTCTGTGACCCAGGAAAGGGTTAAGTGCTAGTCCTATTCCAAAGTACAGCTTTGAAACCTGCTTCTCTTTGATCAGTAAAGTGACCCCTTTTCTCTTAGATATATCTTAAGGGAGAAATTTCTCCTTTCTCCCTTTGTCCATTTGTCTTTCTACTTCTAGAACTTGGCCAAAGTCCAAAGAAGTAGAAGGAGAAATGTTTTTTTTGCCAACAACCTTTCTTTAGGAGACTATCAATCTTTCTTGCCCAGGTACAGTGTTTCTTACTGCCTGGCTGCTTTTTGAATCTTACAAGGTAGCAGACTCAGATTTTTCACACAGACATAGACATACAGATACAAACAGAAAGCACAGATAGCAATAACTTTTCTTGGTTTTCCAGATTATATGAAGACCAAGTGCTCTTTCAGATTAGTAGTCCCATGGGATAGGAGTTGGGACTAAATGCCAGTAAGCCTAAGAAAATCCTCCCTAAAGCCACATTCATCCCTTCAATGGCATCCCACTGAAGGATGAAGAATTGAGTTCATAAAGAACTCCCCGAGAAATTCCCAAGCAGAGCATCCTCTGTCTAGAGGGAATTTGCCAGCCACAAGGACCCAAGCAATCCAGTCAAGCCTTCCTAGGTGCTTGAAGGATCTCCCAGCTAAGAGAAGGGAAAAATATAGGCTTACCCTTGGATTAGAGAGGGTCTGAATCAGAGACTCCGTTCCCTGGAGGTGGAGCTCAGGCCCACCAAGGGATGCCAAAAAGCTATTGCAGTTTAAACCCAGGGACTCCAAAAACTGTTGAGGTGGGGGCTCTGTCCACCCCAAAACTGTTGCAATTTCATGATGTGTTGTGGAACCATCTCAAAGAATTCAGAGTCAGACTACCTCTAATCCAAGTATTGGCATTTATTGAGATTGACGCCTCTCATCAAGTGGGCTAAATTCCAAGAGGAACCAGCAACTTTAGAGAAAGCAAGATGGATTTTTATAGGGTAAAGATGCAATTACACAACAGAAATTTACATAGAATAGAGGAATATCATTAATATTAAAAAAGCAGGAGGAGTTTGTTAAGGGATTAGGTAATGGAGGAAGGGTTTGTTAAGGGATTAGGTAATGGAGGAGGGGTCCCATCTATGGTTCCCTGGTTAAACATTCTGGTCATTCTGCCCTCCAACTGGCTATCTATTGTGGTCCTGGCTTGGGCTAGATGGATGATGTGATTGTGATTGCACACCTGTTCTTGTGGGAAAGGGTCTGGGGGCAGCAACCAGGTAGAGGCAGTAGCTAGGTTCCCATCATATGGACACACCTGCTGTTTCTGTGGGAACTAAGAGTTCATGGACACACCTGTTGTTCTAGTGAGCAGTGAGGCATATATGAAGTTAGGATATTAAGGGGATGTGGGGGAGAGTGACTAGGTAGGGACAGTGAACCTTCTGTTCAGTGGGGCCCAAAAGAGTATTAGAATATTAGGACTGGGGGCAGCTTTAGTAGAATTCCGTCCTAAAAATGGAAAATTTGGGTTTCAGTCAGATGAAATTTGGCTACAATTCACTTATGGAACATCACTCTTTTGGTTATTGCTATGGAACTTCACAAAGGATCAAGCAGGAGGAGTGTTTAGGCATGTGAGGAAAACAGCTCTCAGATGGTTCTTTGCAATGGAAATTTACTTGCATGACTAAAAGGTTGAGACTAAAAGTTTTGTTTCAATTCAATTCAAGATACCAAGTTAATTCATCAGCTTCCTTGATGTCCTTGACCGACTAGAAAACTATTAACTTGATCCCCATACAAATGTTCAAATAATGGAGCAAAAGCTACATTTCCCTTAGTGTTATTTAATAGTGATACCAATTTTTAAAATGTTAAATAGTATCGGTGCCTTTTGTTTCCACATCACAGACATGACTAGCTATATTCCCTTCCTCTCAGAATCCTCCCCATAAAAAAGTCATATAAAACCAACTGACCTAGAAACTACATTTGACAGTGCACGTAACACTTTACATCCACAGTTCCTCACAGCAATATGAAAGACAAACTGAAAAACGTCCAGATTAGCTGAGTTTTAGAGAGGTTAAATTACCTTGTCAAGATCAAATACCTAATCCAATGGCAAATCCAGGATTAGGATTTAGGTACCTTGACTCTAAATTCAGAATCTTTTGCTTGGCACCATGTTGTAATTTATTACTGAGAGTCATATTTCAATTTCAAAACACTGGACCATAAGAATGACTTTTGCACTTGAACAATAAGATTTTTAGAGATTACACTTGACTTTTGGTTATTCATAAGTGGATTTTTTCCATTCTGAACATGAGACAACATAAGGCCTCTTCCATGCTTCCTACATACTCTTGAATTGCCAACTAGAAGGCTGACCCAGAAGAGGGTACAAGCCAGCACAGGATAAAATGAATAACTGGGGAAGAGAGGGCACGTGATTACATTTATGAAAGCATTTCAAAGCCACAAGTGATTTGGAATTATATGTTATTTTAGGGAAGACACATGGGCCATGGGGGAAGGACACCCTCTTCTCCACCAATGGGATCTGGTTCTGGGTTTATATGGATCAAGTTCATGTTCTGGAAGAGTAATATTCTAACCTGAGGGGTTCAGGTTCTTCTTGTACTCTGTTCCTAACATGTCCATTCCAGAGTAGAATTCCACTAAAAATCTCTTATATTTCCTTAGTTTTGGCTAATATCTAGACTTTAGAAAGGTAATCTAGAAAAGTAGATCAGGTGTAGAACAATTACTTATGTCTTCCACCACAAAATAAATGATTAAAACAAAATAAACTCATAAGCATACATTGACAAATGTTTAAAACATGAATATGCATTGATAAATAGTTAAAATATGATACAGTAGCCTATCACTATTATAATATCCTGGGAGGCAAATACTCCCCAAAAGACTTGTGGGTTTGCTGAATAGATATTTCATTTTCACCTCTGACCTATGCTAATCTGTGAAATTTAAAATTTGGATATCCTAGCAGGATATCCTCAGGCTTGTCTTGGATGCTTAGTTTTTTTTTTTTTAATGCAACATTTTCCATATGAGCTCTGAGCATCTTTATTTTGGGCCCTAGCATCAGGTGATGTCTTGCCCTCAGGGTTACTGGATTAGCCCAGAGAAGAAGGAAGTAGTTCTTGGCTCAACTCATCAGTGTGCTTCCTCCCAAGATTATTAGTCGAGGGTCAATTTAGTTAGCCAATTTTAAATAGTTGATACAAATCATTCCTCCTACCCCTTGCCAAAAAAAAAAAAAGTTTGTGATATATTCTCCCACAAATATATAGAGAAAGTTCATGGGAAAGTGGTTTCAACCTTAGAGGTCACATGTGGCAAAGCCATAACTCAAAGTTCCTGGTTGCTGGAAATCATTGTTTTCCATTTGTGGAGTACTCAAGAAGTTCCCCTCAATCAGGATGAATCTATGTCCAGTCTGTGCTTGGCTCCTTATGTAGATAGTGTTGCCAGCGTCTGTTGTTGTAGGGAGAAAATACTAGTGCACTGAATTTGAGAGATGGCCAGTCAAAAATCTTCTGGACCCTCCCAAACTCACAAGGTCCTCCTCTAGCTAAGGAAGGAGATCTGACCAAAGCTGAAGCTAAAGCCACTCCTTTCCACCTCAACAACAACAACAACAAAAACCTTCTGTGGAGGTTCCATCTAACTCATTGCTCTTATACAGGATGAAGGGCGATAAAATCCCTCAGCCAATTAGAACAGACTACTTGTCTCAGGTCATTTCATTTTCCCAGTGGCTTTTAGACTCTTAACACAGTCTAAAGCCTAAAATTGATACTGTCTCACCACTTACTTAGAGTGGGGTGACTTGATCGAGTAAATTTCAATCAATTCCACTATTAGAGTAGTATTCTTTTAGAAGTGGTCATCTTCTTTTGGAGATCACCTCTGGTTGAGGAACAAACTCTCAGACCCAGGATTTCCTAAGACAGCTGCCAAGGCTAGAAACATCTGCTTCAGAATTGTGACTCAGCTACATGTTTTCAGGGAAAGAAACCTAAAAAGGAGAGGCAACCAGGGATTTGAGGTCCAGCCTCGGGTTCACCCAGGCAAGCATATGTTTTTGTTTGCCGTGTGCTAGCAGCAACCATGGCTGCTTCTGAGAAGTGGAAGGGGGAAAAGAAGGAAAATCTCTCCCCCTACTCTTACTAGAAATCCATTTGTAGAATCCCAAGATGCTCAAGACAGGGGATAAGAGAAAAAGGGAGAGACTTGTTCTCAATTTTTAAAATCAACTGTAGCGCAATATTCACAGCACCAATGGTGACTATGAATATGCTGGCATAGTTCTGAATTGCAAAATATAACAGACTATACATACAGAAGACAGAAGCAAAACATTTATTCAAATACTAGAAAGCCAAATCTCATTACCAGAAAAGAGAATTCATCATAGTAACAGAGAAATGCAGCACCATCCAAAAGCCCTCCCACAAACACTCACAAGCCTAGATGTCTGCTTGCCTACATCCTCTCTCCTTCCTTCACCTAATAGCTTGGACTCCTAGCCCCATCTGGGCTCTGCTCCACCTGTTTAGCAAACTCCTCCCACCACAGGTTCCCTTTGATTACATTTGGCCTAGTAAGGGGCAGGGAAGATCTTCAAATTCCCTCACCATCACAAGAACTGAATTGGCAGCTCTCTCTCCCTGATTCAGACTTCAATCCTCTTTGGTAGAGTTTTCTCTTTCACAGATATCAAAGGACCAATCAGGAGTTGCTAGTCATGTATTTCCTTTGTCAAGAGGTTGTCACCTATATCTAATACCATGAAGCCAGAGCATGTGTTTCATAGGCTCACACTTCTTACATTTAGAAGGATCAACTTCTCTATTTGTTATTTCTCACTGTAGCTGCTCTTTTGGCATCTGGCATAGGGAGAGAACAAGTTGTCTTCTTGTTCTGGTATTTGTATATTACTTTGGTTGTCACCATCATATTATTTAGTTTTTGAGTTTTATCGAAAAGCACAATTAATTTAATTCTATCGGACTGCACAAAGGAAGCTGGATTTAGTGCAGGAGGAGCTTGGTTGAAGCCAGTTCTGCTTCTATACCACTTGTGTGATCTAGGGCAAATCATATCACTTTTGTTTTGATCATCTGTTAAAGAAGGAGGCTGGATTAGATAGCAGCCAAGGTCCCTTCCCTGTGCCTCAACATGGTCTTGAAGGTGAGATGGAATGGGGAAGAGAGTGCAGTCTATTCAGTTCCCTCCTCACCACAAAGAGATTGGATGTAATGTATTTAAGGCTTTTGCTGAAAAGACAGCATGAATAGTAAACGACAGCATAAAAACAGGCCCTGTAGATAAATCATCTATGTGGCATCAATGACCTTTTAAAGAGTAATGTTTCAAAAATTAAGATCTATTTGAATGATAATGTTAATTAGTGTCAAATGAATACATTAGGTCAGAGGTTTTAAATTTTTTTTTTCTATCAAACTACTTGAATGGAGCAAAAGATCTTATGGACCACCTAAAAGATTCTCTTTTGCCACCAACTTTACTCCTTTCCCCCTTTCCTCTTTCCTTCACCTCTGCCTCCTCTCTCCCCTCATCCCCACTTCCCCAAGAAAACCCTACACCCTGGAAACTGTTTTCACATAACAGGACCTTTGAAACACTCTATTTTGGGCTACCAGTTATACAATAGCCATCCATGCCTCAAAGTCTCTCCAACACACTTCAGTTCAACTTCATTATTCTCTGGGAAGCAAACTCTTCAGCCTCTTCTGCGTAGAGGGAGTTGAATCAGTGGTATTCTGCACATGCTCACAACGAATAGCCAGTCCCATTACGTGTGAAAGTACAATGCTGGTTACCAGTTAGTTGCTGTTAGCACTTGCAAGTCACAATATCACCTTCCTGATGTCATGGTCCTCTTCCAGAACCAAGGACAAACATGGAGAGCTACAAAGGGGAATTCCTTACTTGATCACTCCATGACTTAGTTCTATTCCTTGGGGATGCTGTGGATTAGTTGTAGTTTAAGCTAAAGTATAATCATCGAAATCATTTTTATTTGGTAGCTTCATTTCTGTAAGTTATCTATAGTTTTAAACATAAAGTAAATTAAAGAACAGACTTTAAAAGTTTCAGCATTGCCTTTTCTTTTAAAACCTGAAAACTAGAGCTTAGTTATTTGTTTTAAGTCATTTTATATGGCTCTTGAAATTGCTGGGTCCTGACATTACCATGTTGCACTGAGGCTACAAAACACTTCCAGGAAGAATCACAGTACTTTAAGCTCAGCTCTTGCAGCCATCATTGTGGGAGCAACCTTGTGGAAAAGGGGTCTAATGTCCCTGACACTACCAATACCAATCACCATGGGGCTCTTGAGAAGAATAAAACCCAATTTGGTCCCCACAGTCACATCTTAGGAAGTAACCCTTGTGGGGATATAGCATCCTCCCCTTCAGTAGCCACAGTTACAATCAAGAAAAGAAAGTTCTACTATGCCCAAAGGGCTATAAAACTGCATACCCTTTGACCCAGCAACACCACTTTTAGGTCTATGTCCCGAAGAGATTATAAAAGTGGGAAAAGGACTGACATGTACAAAATATTTGTATTTTTGTGGTGGCCAAGAATTGGAAATTGAGGGGATGTCCACCAATTGGGGAATGGTTGAACAAGTAATAGTTCATGAATGTAATGAGATACTATTGTGCTATAAGAAATAATGAGCAGGTGAACTGTAGAAAAACCTAGAAAGACACATATGAACTGATACTGAGTGATGTGAGCAGAACCAGGAGAACATTGTAGGCAGTTAACAGCAATGTTGTTCGAGCACTGACTTTGATAGACTTAGCTCTTCTCAGCAATGTAAGGATCTAAGACAACTCTTAAGGGCCCATGTTAGAAAATGCTGTCCACATCCAGAAAAAGAACTATGGGGTCTGAATGCAGATCAAAGCATATTGTTTGGTCTTTTTTGTTTTTCTTTCTTGTGGTTTCTCCCATTGGTTCTAATTCTTCTTTACAACCTGACTAATGTTAAAATATGTTTAATATGAATGTATATGTAGAGCCTATATCAGACTGTATGCTGTCTTGGGGAGGGGGAGGGGCAGGAGGAGAAAATTTAGACCTCCGAATCTTATAGGATTAAAGATAAATAAATTAAATAAAATAAATAAATTAAAATTAAATAAATTAAAAGAAAGTTCTAGACATCAAAGATTTCAGTACTGTCAAAGTGGTTAAGCTCAGAAATGGATATGACTTTGCTAACAGAAGTGACATAAAGAAGACGCATTAACAACAAGCCAACAAGCTGAGTGTATGTGAGTCCAGCACTTCCTATGTGCAAAGAACTACGTGGTAAGCACTGGAAATACAAATACAAGTAAGAAGAAAAAGTCCCAGGCCTCAAAGAGCTCGTGTTCTAATGGAGGAAGAGATACATGCGTGGAAGCTCAAAAGGGGTGGTATCTCCACAGGGAGACGGTAGACAAAGTCCAGAATGTCAAGAGTGCAGCTTGGAAAGGAAGTAAGTCATGGCTGCTCTGGATTTCCTCCGCCAAGGAAGGTTCTGGGAGGAATTCTTCACTCGGAGGAAAAGGCCACAAGGGCTTCAGGCACTTCTGCGGTGAGAAGTCTGGGGGTAAGGCGAACTTCTTGGCTGAAGATGTGTTTTCGTCATGGCGGAGGACAGCAACGATTTGCTACCACTCAGTAGGGGCCTTGTCGGGCCTGTATGGCCCACAAACTTCGGCATGGGTTGTCTTCCCCATTAGAATGCGAGCTCTACCTGTGTCCCCAGCGCATAGCACCGTGCTTGGCACACAGTAATTCTTAATCCATTCTTCATTCATTTCGTTAGAAACACTGCCTCAAAAAGGGGTTATTTACATGATTTACAGACTGCACCCCATTAACATCCTACTTAGATACCTTATCTTCAGGTAGGGGCAAAGCTATGCTAGGCGAGCAGGGCGTGGCAGGGGTCACAAAGGCAGGGAGGCGCTCTGAAGAGCCGCCTTACTTAAACGGAAAGCTGGGCCCCTGTTTTTGTTTTCCTTCTCTTACTGTCAGTCTGCATCTGTGTGGGCTGAGCCCACTTCTAGTAGCTGTGGCTACAGCTATTGCTTATGTGGCTCCTAGTTCCAAACTGGTTCAAGTCGTCCGCGACATTTTCCTCCAACATTCTCCGTGCGAGATAGAGATATTTTACAGAAAAGTAAGCACGTTCAGAGGGGCGGAACAGTCTTGTGCACAGCCATTACAGTAGCTGCGTTAGCTCCTGGACCCAAACTCAAATTTCAAAAAAAAAAGAAGACGGAAAAGAAAAGAAAAGAGTCCCAGGTTCTCTGTACTGTACCGGGCAGCTGCCTAACCTGGTAGTAAATTAAGCGGCACACAAGGGGCCTACCGCGGCCCCGGCCAGGCATAACCGGGGTCTCAATCTCTGGAAGCATCTCCAAGGAGCAGGAGGAAGAAGGCGGAGGACACATCCAGCCGGCCCGGTTACCTTACCGGGACAACCCCGCCGGCAGAGCTGGACGGAGGGGGCAGCTGGAACGAGAAGGTGAGCGGAAGCAGAGCAAGGAGAGCAGCAGCCCGCGGTCACATGACACCAGCCCTCCCTCCTCGGGCCCCGCCCCCCTCGGGCCCCGCCCCGCCGCCATGTTGAGTCCTCTGCTCTAGATGGAAGCGGCTGGGGCTGGAGCCGGGTATCACCCAGGGCTCCTCTCCCCCACCCTGGTCCTGCGCGGGGCTGACGCGTTCGCGGAGCGGCCCTTGGCTGTCTCGGGCCGCGACCAGGTGAGCCGGGCGGTGGGAGTCCCCGGAAGGCCGGTGCGAGCGGCTGCGCGCGCTGGGACCTCCCTGGAGCCGGCGGGGGCCCGGGGAGCAGGGCGCGCCTCCGGCTCTTTCCTTCACCTCTGACCTCGGTTAACCGGACGCTTTTCCCCCCTCCCCCCCTCGGCTCGGCTCTGACGCGGGAAGGAGAGGACGGGGCTCTTTCCCCCGCCCCCTCATCCCCCCACCTCCCATCGGGCCGGGAGCCCCTTGCGCGCTTTGGAGACCTCCAGTTCTGCTCCCGGGGCGTTCGCGGAGCGAGACCGGCGCGACGGAGCCGCCGGAGCCCCGGGAATCCGTTGTTTGCTTGTCTGTTTGGGCTTCGCTTCCTTCCGCCTCTGTGAGACTGGACGAGAATGTTAAGCGCTCACCCGGGAAGTTTGGGGGATGGGGGAAGAGGAGGCCCGGTCTCGTGACCCTAGTTTTTGGAAGAATAACTTTGTCTGCCCAGTTCCCTCCTCGTCATGTGACCGGCTCATTTTTCCGTGCTTTAAACTTCGGTCATTTGGGTTTTAGGGCCACCCCCCTGGTCTCCTCCCCCCCTGGTCTCCTCCCCCCCTGGTCTCCTCCCCCCCGGTCTCCTC
>WOXC01011931.1:0-162881 GCA_011680675.1 Gymnobelideus leadbeateri | reverse complement strand
CAATTTAAAAATTATTGGACTACCTGAAAGCCATGATCAAGGAAAGAACCTAGAAATCACCCTTCAAGAAATTCTCAAGGAAAACTGCCCTGATGTTTTAGATCCAGAGGGCAAAATAGAGGTTGAAAGAATCCACCGATCACCTCCTGAAAAAGATCCCAAAAAGAAAACTCCCAGGAATATTATAGCCAGGTTCCAGAATCCCCAGATCAAGGAGAAAATACTACAAGCAGCCAGGAAGAAACAATTTCAATATTGTGGAAACACAATCAGAATAGCCCAGGACCTGGCAGCTTCTACACTGAGGGATCGAAGGGCATGGAATATGATATTCCAGAGGGCAAAAGAGCTGGGAATGAACCCAAGGGTCACCTACCCAGCAAAACTGAGTATTTTGTTTCAGGGGAAAATATGGTCATTCAGTGGAATAGAGGACTTTCAAGCATTCTTGAGGAAAAAACCAGAGTTGAATAGAAATTTGACATCCAGACGCAAGAAGGAAGAGATGCCTGAGAAGGTAATCAGGGAAAAGAAATCAAAAGGAACTTATCAATGTTGAACTATTTACATTCCTATATGGAAAAGCAATAACTGTGACTGATGATATCTTTCTCACTATGAAAATAATGGAAGAAGGGGGTGTGGTCATATGAATACATATGTGAATGTGTGTATATGGTTACAGTTATATATGGATAGAGGGCATAGGTTGATTTTGTTGGGAAGGGAGAGTACTCAAGGGATGAAATTATGAGGTGAGAGAGGAAAGTGTCAAGAGGAGATGGGGAGAGACATGGTAGGGTAAACTATCTCATGTAGGGGAAGTGGGTGCAAAGGAGGGGGAGAATAAGGAAGGCTAAAAAGGCAAAACCACATTCACATTGAATTTGGTTCAGGGAGAAAATGACATACATACTAAATGGGATATCTCAACCTGCAGCAGGATAGGGGGAAGGGGGATGAGAGGAGGGATGAAGGATGGGAGGGCATCCTTGGGGTGAGGGGAGGTTGGAAGTACCCACTATAGAAGAGGGACAGGATCATGTAGGGAATGGACCAGGTGCGGGGTGGGATGAGTGGGAGGGAATTATAAGCAGCCTTGTACAATATATCTACTATGATAATGTTTTGCATAGCTAGACATGTACAACATATACTGAATTACTTATATCCCAAGAAGGAATGGGTGACAAGGGAGGAAGGAAATGGATCTGAAATTCAAGGTCGTAACATTAAATGTTTCAAATATATATAAAAAAAAAAGAATAAAGGAGATTCATTACTCATCTTTTCTCAGGAGCTGAGGTATGAGTCATTTAGTATCATTTTGCTGTGGTATTTGTTTTTCATTCCATGTACATTGGTGTAGTCGTGTATATTATTTTCCTGGTTCTGCTTACTTCATTCTGCGTTCTTCATCTAAGTCTTTTCCTGCTTCTCTGCATTCTTCATATTCATGGTTTCTTAAGGTACAGTAATATTACACTACATTTTTGTACCACAATTTGTTTATACATTCTACATTAACAGGGTATCATCTTTGTTTCCAGTTCTTCAGTACCATAAAGAAAATTGCTATAAGATTCTGTCACTCCAAAAATCTGTTCAGATTCAGTTTTTAAAATTTAGTAAGGGGATTCATGGAGGAGCTTAGAAAAGTTACTGCTTCTATTCCACTATCTTGGCTGCACCCTGGTCCAGACTTCTCAATACACAAATGCCAAATACAAAGTAAAACATTAGTGTGGAATGTTTTTGGAGCATGGGTAGCACAGTCTGACTGCTATCCCTGGAGCAAGAACTGGTGGAGGTGTGGTGGCTGCAGCGTGGCTGCTTCTTTAGCCTCAGACACTTAATGCAGGCACAAATAAAAACCTAGCCCTGTGACCTTGGGCAAGTTACTTAACCCCAATTGCCCTCAAAAATGCAAACAAACAAATAAACAAACAAACAAAAAAAACTACTTGGTACTGACTAAAAAATAGAGAGGTAGATTAGCGAAAAAGGTTAGGTACACAAGACACAATATTTAGTGACTAAAACAATCTACTCTTTGATAAACACAATGACCTCAGCATCTGGGATAAGAGCTCACTATTTAGCAAAAACTGCTAGGAAAACTGGAAAATAGTATAGCAGAAACTGGGCACAGACCAACTTCTGACACCCTATACCAAAATAAAGTCCAAATGGTATGTGCTTTAGAAATAAAGGTAGATACTATGAACAAATTAGGGGAGCAAGGAATAGTTTATCTGACAGATTTATGGAGAATGAAGGAATTTATGATTAAACAAGGTCTCATTTCTTTCTTTTTCTTTTTTCTTTTTTTTTCTTTTGCTTTTTGGAAGGCAGTTGGAGTTAAGTGACTTGACCAAGGTCACATGGTTAGTTTTGTGTTAAGTGTCTGAAGCCTGATTTGATCTCAGGTCCTCCTGACTCCAGGGCCCATTCTCTATTCACTGCACCACCTAGCTACCCCCAAAGGTATCATTTCTAAAATATATAGAGAAATGAGTCAAATTTAGAAGAATACAAATCATTCTTCAAATTAAAAATGATCAAAGGTTCATTTTTAGAAAAAGAAATTAAGCTATCTATGGTCATATGAAAAAATACTCTAAATCACTTTTGATTAGAGAGATACAAATCAAAGCAATTCTGAGGTACCATATCACACCAATCATATTGGCTAACATGACAAAACAGAAAAACAATAAATGTTGGAGAAGATGTGGGAAAGTTGGAACACTTACTCATTTTTGGTGGAGCTATGAGCTGATCCAAGCATTGTGGAGAGCAATTTGGAACTATGCCCGGAGGGCTATAAAAATTTAATTTCCCTTTGACCCAGCGATAACATTTCTAGGTCTGTATCCTAAAGAAATCACAAAAATAGAAAAGGACCCACATGTACAAAAATATTTATAGCAGCTCTTTTCAGGGTTACAAAGAATTAGAAATTAAAGGGATGCCCATCAATTGGGGAATGGCTAAACAAGTTGTGGTATATGAATGTAATGGAGTTCTATTGTGCTCTAAGAAATGAGGGAGGACTTCATATTTACCTGGAGAGGCTTATACAAACTGATGCTGAGTGAGAAGAGTAGAATCAGAAGAAATTTGTATACTATCACAGACACATCATATGTGTGATGACCAACTATTACAGACTGGACTCTTTGCAGCAGTGCAGTGATATAAGTCAATCCTGAAAGACTCATGAAGGAAAGAAATGCGACATCTAGAGATATAACTAGAAAGAGCTGAGCTTGAATCCTGATGGAAGCAAACTAATTGATCTTTTTCATTTCATTCTTTGGTTTTATTTCTTCTTTACCATTTTTCATCCCACCTAGTACAATACACCTTTGTAATTGGACTAATGTCTAATATAAAAGTATTTGCAGATCCTATACTGGACTATATGCTGTAGTGGGGGGTGGGGGAAGGGAGGTAAAGGAAATTTGAAAATCAAGGAACTATGGAATTCAATCTTGTTAACTGAAACTAAACTAATAAATTAATAAAAAAAAAAGAAAATGGGATTTCATTTTGGGGATTAAAAGAAGCCACAGAAGACAGTAGGCAAAGATGAGGTGAGAGGGAGGGCATTCTAGGCATAGAGGACAGCAAGAAAAGATGGCTGATACCCAGAGGTGGAGTTTCATGTTCATGGAATAGAGGTAACACAGAACAATTACACAGTATGGTACACAGAAGAGTTTTGTATTTTCCTATGGTTTAGGAAGCCCTTTAAAGCAGCTATCAAATTAGAATGAAAATACTTATATTTTCTTCCTTTAGAGATCAGAAAACAAAGTCTTTATATTCATTCATGAAAGGGTAAAAAAAATTGGCTTTCTGTCATCTGTTGTGCAATTATGTTATCATTATCCCCAGCACAATATAGATGTAATGGGGTGGTTCCTGAATTCTACATTGTTCTCCTACAATCATTTAAAATGGATAGCTTTATTTCTTGGCCTTAGTATTCTGTCTATACTCATCAGAATTCCAAGCACTCAATTCAACTGGGGAGATTGTACCATCAAGTTCTCTCCTTTTCTTCTCACTCCTTGCCTCCTCTTCTCTTCCTTCTCCTTTGTCTCTCCATCTATCTTTCTCCCTTATACTCTCTCTTCTCTCACTGCTCACATTCATCTATTTTATCTTCATGTCTTCTCTACCTTCTCTTTCTCTCACCACTTTCCTCTACCTGCTCTCTCCTTTCTCCTTCCCATTTTTTCCTTAAGTCTTCTCCCTCATCCTTTATCTCTTACTTCTCCTTCTTGCATCTTTCTGCTCTACCACATTTTTCCTCTCATATTGCAATGTTAAAAGAATTTGAAGATCTTCCTTGCCCATTAATAGGCACATAGAGCCCTGGCCCAGAGCTAATCAGGCTCTGGGCTATGGGGAATTTCCCATTAAGTGCTGGGGCTTAAGGATTTTCAAGCTCCTTAGCACTCAGCCATTCAGATTCTTCGTCTTTGCTATGTATTCTGGAAGTTTAGTGTTTTCTTTTGGGGGTTCACTTATGACAAGGATCTTTTGGTTTCCTGGTCAAGACTCTGAGTAGCCATATGTTCAGAGCCCCCAATATTAAGATGCTGTCTGTGCTTCCTCAACCCAGTAATACATGTAAATTATATAGCAATATTTCTATGCTCAGAGAGCTGGAGCCCTACCTGTTTATCTCTGTGTTAATTTTTCTGCTTGTATTTTCTCTGTATTTTATGTTTTCATTTTCTCCGTGTTCATGGTGTTGACCTTTCCCCTGAACTAGTGAAGACAATGAAAAGTCAGATTTTTGAGCACTCTTTGATTTCAAAGCCAATCAAGGAAGCTGTGCTAGTAGTTCATCCAAGGTGTGCTAGGGTGCTTGCTAATACACGTCTCTTTCCTTTCATTATCCATCCATTCTATTGCTTTCTCTTCCTTCTCTCTTCTCTCCTCACCTCTATTATCCTTTCTCCACTCTCACTCACCCTTTTCCTTGCCCCCACTTCTCTTTTCTCTGCTTTTTTTCTCTTTCACCTCCCTTTCCTAGATCTTCTTTTTCTTTTCCCTCCCAAATCCTTCTCCACACCTCCGCTTTTAGAATCAAGAAAAAATATTTTGCTAAGGACTGCACAAGAAGATAGAATATATTTTATCCACTAGGAGGATTTATATCAGGCCACATGGACTTTAGTAGAAATTCAGTTTTCAGATATATGTTAGTACAAAAAAGGAAACAGCTAAAGATTTAGATTGGGTTCAGCTCTTAATGTTTATCCAAAATAATCCAACATTTATCCACAGCCATATTTTGAGGCAACATATAACTTTGGTGCCATTCCAGAATACTATATGGAATTTGCAAATTTACATGTGCAGGCTTTTTCAGGCTTTGTTTTGTAAAATATCTCTTGGATATGGGACACAGAGATCATTAGTGACTGAGTTATGACACAATGAGAATGGACTATTAACTTGCATTTTAAACATGACATAATTATATAAAAGCTAGTGATGCTATTATGGTTAAATTATTTAGTTCAATGAATAAAGTCAACACTGCTCCCCCATTTCAGTTACAAATAGCGGATAGACTCAGGATCCTCTTCTTCAGTTTTTTTTTTAAACAAATGCTTTATTAACTTCTGTTTTACATCATTCATTTCCGCCAGATTTTGAATTACAATCATTTTCCCCCCATTATTCCCCTACCCAACCTCCCAGAATAGCAGTCCCACAAGATATCGCTTCCTCCAATCTGCTCTCTCCCATACCTTCTCCCATACCCCCATCGACTTTTCCATTAGAGGAAGGTGAGTCTTTGTGACCCAATGCCTGCACATCTTATCTCCCTATTACAAGCAAAAGAGTATTAACAATAGTATTTACATAAATGTCTGAAACATTTAATGTTACGACCTCGAATTTCAGATCCATTTCCTTCCTCCCTTGTCACCCATTCCCTTTGGGGAGATAAGTAATTCAGTATATGTTGTACATGTCTAGCTATGCAAAATATTATCATAGTAGATATATTGTACAAGGCTGCTTATAATTCCCTCCCACTCATCCCACCCCTCACCTGGTCCATTCCCCACATGATCCTGTCCCTCTTCTATAGTGGGTACCTCCAACCTCCCCTCACCCCAAGAATGCCCTCCCATCCATCATCCCTCCTCCCATCCCCCTTCCCCCTATCCTGCTGCAGGTTGAGATATCCCATTTAGTATGTATGTCATTTTCTCCCTGAACCAAATTCAATGAGAATGTGGTTCCGCCTTTTTAGTCTTCCTTATTCTTCCCCTCTTTTGCAACCACTTCCCCTTGCTTCCTCTACATGGGATAGTTTACCCTACCCTGTCTCTCCCCAACTCCTCCTGCCACTTTCCTCTCTCACCTCATAATTTCATCCCTTGAGTATTCTCCCTTCCCAACAAATTCAACCTATGCCCTCTATCTATATATAACTGTAACCATATACACACACACATTCACATATGTATTCATATGAACACACACCCTTCTTCCATTATTTTTATAGTGAGAAAGATATCATCAGTCATAGTTATTGTTTTTCCATATAGGAATGTAAATAGTTCAAATTTGATAAGTTCCTTTTGATTTCTTTTCCCTGATTACCTTCTCAGGCATCTCTTCCTTCTTGTGTCTGGATGTCAAATTTTCTATTCAATTCTGGTTTTTTCCTCAAGAATGCTTGAAAGTCCTCTATTCCACTGACTGACCATATTTTCCCCTGAAACAAAAGACTCAGTTTTGCTGGGTAGGTGACCCTTGGGTTCATTCCCAGTTCTTTTGCCCTCTGGAATATCATATTCCATGCCCTTCGATCCCTCAGTGTAGAAGCTGCCAGGTCCTGGGCTATTCTGATTGTGTTTCCACAATATTGAAATTGTTTCTTCCTGGCTGCTTGTAGTATTTTCTCCTTGATCTGGGGATTCTGGAACCTGGCTATAATATTCCTGGGAGTTTTCTTTTTGGGATCTTTTTCAGGAGGTGGTCTCTGGATTCTTTCAACCTCTATTTTGCCCTCTGGATCTAAAACATCAGGGCAATTTTCCTTGAGAATTTCTTGAAGGGTGATTTCTAGGTTCTTTCTTTGATCATGGCTTTCAGGTAGTCCAATAATTTTTAAATTGTCTCTCCTGGATCTATTTTCCAGGTCAGTGGTTTTTCCCATGAGATATTTCACATTGCCTTCTAATCTTTCATTTGTTTGGATCTGCTTAACAGCATCTTGATTTCTCATAAAGTCATTAGCTTCCATTTGCTCCAGTCTAACTCTGAAGGAATGAATCTCCTCAGTGAACTTTTGAGATTCTTTTTCCATCTGGCAAATTCGACTTTTTAAGGCATTCTTCTCCTCATTGCCCTTTTGGGCCTCCTTTGCCATTTGAGCTAGTCTATTTTTTAAGGTGTTGTTTTCCTCAGTCAGGCTGTTGACCCTCATTTCATACTTTTCCTGCATCCTTCTCATTTCTCTTCTCAATTTTTCCTCCACTTCTCTTATTTGATTTTTAAAGTCCTTCTTAAGGTCTTCTATGGCCTGCAGCCCGCTTATGTTTTCCCCTGGGGCTTTTGGAGCAGGACTTCTGACCTCACAGTCCTTTTCCTTCTCTATGCCCCCAAAATAGGAGTCTAGGGTTGCATTTTTCTGTTTCCTTTGCCTTGGCATGTTGCCACTTGATTACTTGAATTTTGGGCTTGTTGCCACACTATGGCTTTAAGGCCAGATAGAGGAATTTTCGTCCCAATCGTGTGGGGGGCAACTTCCGTTTCTGGCAAGCTGTAAACCCACCCATGACTTCCACCCTAGATCACAATCCAGATGCAGGGAGGTTAAAGCAAGAGCAAAATCCCCTCCAAGACTGATCTCTTGATCTCCCTACAAATTTGCAGGCCGGGAGCTGGAGCTGCCTCTGAAAACTACAAAATGGCGTTTGTCCTCAGTGGCTTCTAGCCCCCAGGGGAGGGAGCCGACGCATTCCCTAAATATGGGTCCCAAAGTCCATAGGAGACTAACCTCTTACTTTGTCCTAGGCAAGTCTATTTTGATAATTATGGAGTCGCCACAGCTCCTGGTGTTCTGGGGTTCCTCCAGCCGGCTGCTGGCCCTGCCGCCCTGGGGCTAAAACCTTGGCTCACACCGACCTGGGCTCAACTCGGCTCCTGTGCTCTGTTTGCTGCGAGCTGCCAGGTCCCAGACCACTGCACTGGTCCTTCCTGCAGGGCTACTGGGCTGTCCTCAGCGGGAGGTTAGCTTCTCTGTGTCGTTCTGTGGGTGCTTGTGCTCCAGAAGTTGTTCAGAGTCCCCTTTTACATAGTTTGGGGGGAATCTGGGGGCAGAGTGGCTTGGTTGAGCTGTTTCTACTCTGTCATCTTCCTCTTCTTCAGTTTTAATAATCTAATGAAATAAAGTGATTTGTCATATAATCCTTCTATTGTTTGTCTCAGCAATGGCTAGACTTGAAAAGCAATCCATTCAACAGAGAGAATGGGCAGTTTAAATGGCTAAATATTAAAAGAAATAACAACAGGACAAAAAGAAATGTCAGAAAGAAGAATGAAGGAAAATGTTTTTGGTTGTTTGATTAGTATTCCATTACTCTGGCCTCAGCTCAATAGATTTACAAGTCAGTGGTATGAAAATGTGAAGGTTTGGGGGGATTTCATGACTTTCTAAACAAAGAGGGTAAATGAGCAAAGGGAAAGTTCCTTGATTCCACTGATGGAATCACCTTTCCTTAAAAAAACAAACAAACAAACAAACAAACACATGGACAAGTCTATAGAAGATAGTGAAAAAATCTAAAATGTGAGAGAATTTTATTGAAAAAAAAAGACAAAATGTTATTTTAAAGAGAAAAATACACCTCAAAAAGGAAAATATTTTAAATAACCTTAATAGCTTTTTTTTTTCTTTTTTCTTCCTTTGACTCCCCCTGATGCTGTGCTGATGAATATTGCAAGTCACTCCTTATTGGCCATTGACTTTATGTGGACAGCACTACTCCTTCACAGCCCCTCCCCTTGGGTATGACTTTTGGCTAGTACTGCCCAGCTCTAAAGCTTTGGCAAAAAGATTTTCCTTTCCAAACTGTCATCAGAAAGCAATACTAAGGAAAAATGAGGACACTACATTCTTACTAACTCTAGCTAATGGCAATGTTCTCTGCAGCAGATCTATTAACTCATTCTTACCTAGAATCATGTTCTGTTACTTGCTTTCAATCATATGATCAAAACTTCCTTGTGTTGTTGAGTTCAAATCCCCAGCCAAGAAAATTCTCATTTATTCTCTCTCTCTCTCTCTCTCTCTCTCTCTCTCTCTCTCTCTCTCTCAGTCTCTCTCTCTCTCAGTCTCTCTCTCTCTCTCTCTCTCTCTCTCTCTCTCTCTCTCTCTCGCTCTCTTTCTCTCTCTTTCATCTCTCCCTCCCTTTCCCTTCCTCCTTCCCTCCCTCCCTCTCTCTCCCCCAACATGCCATATGATATCTCTCAGACACATACACATACACAGATGTCCTTTTTGTCTTTTTCTGCTGCATTCCTGTAATGAACATATATAAGACAATATTCAACTACATTTATCTTATAAAACTGGGTTTTGAAATTTAAGGGGAAACTAATGCAATAGAGATTACACAATAGGCACAATCTCCAAAGAACTTGTAGCAGAGGGGATAAAAGGGGAGGGGGGGAGGAGTCAGTCTCATGTTTTGACTATCCCCAACAAACTTGTCTACTCTGGTATTCTGGAACATGGCTTAATCACAATTCCTTACCTGTAGCCTAACATGACTAGAAATCTCTTAATGATTTCCCAGTCCTAATACAGCTGCTTGTAGTAACAGTGGCCTATCTGTTTAAGCCCATGCCCAGTATCTTGTTTGGTCGAGACACTGGGGCTGCAACTTCTTTCCTGAACCTCCCTTAAGAAGAAATGCTAGTTTGTCATTCAAAGTGTGTCCCAAGCATCCTATTTTACGGAGTGTATACACACATACATAAATACACATATACACATAAACACACATACATATACACACATGTGCATGACACACACATAATATATGTGTATATATTACATATGTGTATATATGTGTATGCATACACATTTACACAAGTGTGTCTGGGTATATATGTGTGAGTATAGACATGTACACACATTATATATGTATATATGTGTATATTATATGTATACACATATATGCACATACACATACATGAAAATATTCATGGCAAAGGAGACTGCATCAAATGAAAACAAGCTTATAGATATTTCCCTACAAGAATTCAGTTGTTAATATTGAACATTTTTATTCAAATATCTTTTGAAGATTCAAAGAAAAGAAAGCATATATCTATTTCCTCCTTTGCTAGGTCTCCAGATTCAGTAATAGGTGTCATTAAGGATCTTAATTTGTAGGATGGTTCTACTTTCTTTTCCTCTTGTGTCTTCAAACTATGCTTAGGAGAGGCTAATCTACTAGATCAGTGATTCCAAAATAGTTGACTCTGATGGTCTTTCCTAAAATAAGGGTGAAAAAAGGGCCTTCCCATATATTTCCAAATATTAGAATATCTGACATATATTTGTAAAAGTTTTGTGCCTTACTCATTGCTATCCAAATACTTGTCTTAAAATCTTTCCTTTTTTGATGTTCTATATGGAGGGATTGTCACCTACATTTTCTTTCTACCCTACACTGCCAAAGCACCAATAACTTCCTCTTGCATCTCAGCTACCCTTAGGCTTCCAATGCAGAACCTCCCTTATGCTGGCATTCCTTTACTCAGGAGATTTTGTGATTTTCCTCCCCAACTAAAAACTTACCTGCCCTGTATTCAATTAACTCAAAAGTCAGTGAGATGAAAGATAATGAGCCTGATATGAATCCATATTAATGTGTCTATGTGCATTAATGTATTAATAGTGCTCTTACCTTCCCCCAGAAGACATATTTAATATAATGATATCTAGCATTTATATAGCACTTACAGGTTTGCAAATTGTTGTACATATGTAAAGTGTATGTATTATAAATAATCTTATATTGTGTCTTAAATTCTTCACAACAACCCTCTAAGGTAGTTTCTCTTATTATCCCTGTTTTACACATTAAGAAACTGAGCCTAAGAGAGGTTAAATGATTTGTCTAGGGCCAGACAACTAGTCTCTGTTTGAGGAGGGATTTAAATTTCACTTTATCCTGACTCCCAGTCTTGTTCTCTCATCAACTGAACTACAAGAGCTGCTAAGACTCTACTGTTCCTTTTACATTTAGTAATAAAATGCCAATGCAAAGGAAACGCTGTAATGGTGAGGATCTCTATAACCGATTGCCAATTGCCACAGATTGCCAATTGGAGGAAACATTTTGGGACAGGAGGGCTCTTTCAGACTTCATTTCATTGGAAGCTGCCTTTCCAGTCCTGGTACTAAAGATTATTTGTGTCTCTGTGCTTCCGAGTTTGCCTCCAATAGCATTTAAATCTTAGAGTCTGTTATTCCCAAGATGAGAAGATTATATTGGAGAAATATACTCTTTTCTCCTAAACCCTTCTTCAGATTTTGAAATCCAACCTGTAAAGTCCGAGAATTAGGAAAATAGAGTGATCCCCACTGATCATATTCTCTTACTGAATAAGGATATTCAGTAAGAAAATTCACTCTTTTCTCTAAGTAGAAAACTTCACTTCATCAAAATAAGAAGTTCCCATTTTGGATCCTAAGGTATGAACTATGAAATAATGTTCTAGTGGTCTAATTCACTCTGAGTTTAACTTGCACATGTAGCATTCCTTGCACATTTATAGCTCTATAAAGGACACAGATTTCCACATAGCTGTTTTATCTGTATTGCATATAGCTATAACCCTGTAATGAATGGTACCCTTTGAATTTGTAGGCCAATTGTCTAGAATTTCTCTGGACATGGCTAACTGAAAGACCATAAAATCATGAAATGCTATTGTTGAGAAGGGATTTGGAGACTGCCTGGTCCAATTTTTTTCTTTCACAAACGAGGAAATTGATGATCAAGAAATTTCAATCACTTGACCAATTTATACATTTCCCTCTATCTGATTAAGCTTAAGGGCATAAAATTCTACATGTTAAAAATTAATCCAAACTCTCTCAAAGCCATTTCTTTGCTGAGCCAGAGGAAATGTGGCCTAGCAGAAAGAAAAATGAACTTAAAGTCAGAAGATCTGGATTTGAGTCCCAGATCGGAAACTTTCTAGTTAGATGTTTTCTAGTTAGATCCATCCATAAGATGGATATAATAGTACTTAGACTACCTACAACTCAATATGCTTGTTGTGAAAAAAATTATTCAAATAGCTAAATTCATGGATCATAGAGTAGGTTTTCTGGACTTAAAAAAATTGGCGATTTTGATTAGTTTCCTTTGTAATAATTTATATTCAATTTTGTTAATTTATGAATTATTTTTTCCTGAGAACAGGCCATAGGCTTTGCCAGTTTGTCAAATGGTCTATAACATGCACATTGGTTAAAGTTTTTACGCTAAATGGTCTTTAGAGCTTCGAATGATATAAATGGGAGCTATTGCTACTACTCTTCTATTAAATTTCTTCTCTTATGCTTCATAATAACATACAAATCATCCTAAATTGTTGAAGACTTTGCTAAGTAGAGTATAAGTTCTAGAAAGTCCTGCTAGACTAGAAATAAAGCATGTATAGACAAGAAAACATCTTTGTCACCTCAGGACTAGTCTAACTATTCTCAGACAGCCTCATCACTATATGATTGCTCACCAACTGATCATTTTTATTTTGGTTACAGCAATTCAGGAAGATTGCCTACTAGAATAAATGGTATGCCATAAGTATTAGTGTAGAAAGTAATTTGAAATATTTTTGAAAAATTTTTTTTTTGCTTTTTTTTTTTTTTTTGGAGAGCAATTGGGGTTAAGTGACTTGCCCAAAATCACATGTCTAGTAAGTATGTCAAATGTCTGAGGCTGGATTTGAACTCAGTTCCTCCTGATTCCAGGGCCATTGCTCTCTATGCACTGCGCCACATAGCCACTCCGATTTTTAAAAATTTGCTTTTGATTAGAGCTGAATACATTGGTAAATAGAATAGACTGTTACATAGCATGAATGGATAATGCAGAAAAATGTCCTATCCCCATCCTTCCAATTTAATTCGCTGTTTGATGCTTGAAACTAACAATGAACTTTCCATCCTTTAGACAACCAATGAACCTATTTTCTATTTTCCTACATCTTTCCCTTTTCATATCATGCTTACTCTTGCAATGATTTCTACCTATCCACCATGGATAAGGTCAAATGCTGTTTCTTCCACAAAAACATTACTGATTTCCTCCAGCTAGAAGTATTTATGTCTTCTCATTAACTCTCTTTGAAACTTCTTCCAACAACTTTTATATAATTATCACATTCTTATTTGTTTTATGGTCATTCATATATGTTTTATATTCTGTAAGAGGTAGCATTGAGGCAGTAGGTATAATGGAAGGGAAAATAGGCTTGAATCCAGGAAATCTTTCCTCAGGCACATACAAACTTAACGACCCTTCACAAATCACTTAAATTACCCATATTCTAGCAATCCCCACCCAAAATATACAACAGATGGGCATCTCTGCCTCTGCATATATATATATCTCCAAAGAGATATATCAAAGGTAGCCTAGGTCATTGTGATATCATGGGTAGGACTTTTTGTTCTTTTCCCTATATGAAGCCTTTCAAACTTGTACACAACCCTCAGAGGTTAAGCATTTAGGCTGAGAATTTCTTCTTTATCTTTCCACCTCCCCTAGGGCTTAATAAATATTTATTGAAGGAATGAAAAACAAATGAATTAATAGCTATCTTCAAATATTTAAGTAAATATATGTATGCATTTATATACAGACCCACTTCTATACAGTTAGATCTATTATATAATATCTATCTAGAAGACGGATAGGATATTCTTTGAAGTTCCCACAAAGCTTTATGCTCTATGTGGTTCTTTCTGTTCATCTCATAGTGAGAACTGGCAAAGAAAAATCAGTTTTCCCTTGTGGGAACATCCACATGTCTGCTATTTCTGTAATTGTCTCTTTTTCAATTAGGCAAGGGTTCCCTGGCAACCATCTCCTACATCCCTTACCTGAACTCCACCTACATCCTAATTTCTGAACATGGAGCTGGTACAAGGTCCAATTTGTATACAATACTAAGTATTCTTTATTAATAGACTTAATAGAGTTTGAAATTCTCTTGAACCTGTTTTTTAAAGGGCATTTGCTTTACTTTTCTTTGGCAATATTTTAAAGAATTGAATGGTTTGATATTTAAACAGAACTCAGCAGTTTTAAAATAGAAAAATATGACAAAAATAGAAAAATATCATCTCCACAACATACTTCAAAATATGGTTCTAACAGTTGATTCAATCATTTTATAGGGAAATAATGCAACCATGGATAATATGTCAAACTTGGCATATGGCTGTGACATTACATCCCAAAGCATAATATTTTCAGGGCAGAAGGTCCAAGGTCCTGACAACGTAGTGGAAAGGGCAAGCTGCTACTGCCATATAATTTGATAAGCCAGAGAAGTAGAAGGTGCAATTGACTAAAGACTTAAAGGTATATTATGAGTAGAGCTATAGCGCAATGATGAAAAATTTTAAAACATTGGGTAATAACATTGAGAGAAAACTTCAAAAGAAAGATATTGACATTTATTCATATTTAATTTCCTTTATTTTAAAACTTTTCATATGCGACATAGTTTAATTAATAATACAATGAAATATAATAAAGAGTAACACAATGGCAAACATTAAGGAAGAATACATTTGAAATTAAAATAACTTCTGTGTTATTGCATGACTTTCTATTGAATACTTATTAAGACTAATGGACATTTAGAAAAGGAAATGATGATGTAAAGAATTAAATAGATTCATCAAGAAGAAGTCATGCTGAACTGATGTCATACCTGACCACCCTCACCTCCATTATGCATAGGGATATAAGACTAGTAGATCAGAGATATAGTTTATTTCAGTTTTAGCAAAACACTTCACAAAATTCTCTGCCTTTTGGGAATGCTAGAGAGTCATTGGAACAACAGTTTTGCGAGGTGTGTTTGTAATTGATTGATTGGAGAGTTTTGAAAGAATTGAATAAGAGTGTTTTAAATTTAGGCATGATGGAAGTTATCTAGGCCAGTCACATAATATTACATATAAGTAAAATGAGGCCCAAAGATATCGAATGATTTGCTCATGGTTATATAGGTAGTAAACCATAGAGCTAGAATTCCAAGGCAGGTTGTCTGACTCCAGATTAAGCATTCAACAGTCATTAATGGCTTCCTAACAATTAGAGAAAGATCTCTAATGCAATGCCCCAGGTATTTGTGTCCCTGGCTCTGTACTATATAATATTTTTTTAAATAAAGTCACTTGGATGAAAATGTAGATGGACTATTTCACAAATTTGCAGATGTGCCAAATAAAGAAAGACCTAAAATGAATGGTAGTAGAGATTTAAACTAAGCCTTCCATCTGACCTAAGACTGAATTCCCTAGAGGTATCATCTAGACAAAAGAGAATGTGGGCTCCTTAAAAACAGTAAGTAATTTAATAAACTATTTTCATTCACTTTTTTCATAGGCTAGACTGTTGGGTTGAATCTAACATAATTGTATTTATTTAAATCAACATACTTTTCTTATATTTGAATTTGAAAATCAAATTCACAAATATGAGATGGGATACACAATGGTTATAGATTTTAAAAAAAGACCTGGGTATTTTAGTAAATTAAAAACTATCATCAACACTGTAATATAACTCATGACAAAACTAATGCAGAATGTGACTTCATACTTAAGAGAGTCATTATGTCCAAGACTAAGGAAGTGAGATTAACTCTGTATTTTTCTCATGTCACACCACTTTTATTTTAGTAGTTTACCAGTTTATTTAATACAAATAAAAATGTGCAAAGCTTTTTAATCATTTTCTTCACTCCTCAGTCTAGTGTTTGGATTGGTGATCCTGATGGCTAGCTGAGCTGCTCTCTCAACAATCACTTTTCGATTCTTAGAGGAAACATTGTGAGCAATCTCAGCACAGTATGATTTGTTGCACATCAGGAGCACTTCTAGCTCTTTGACATTGTGCACCAAAAACTTCCTGAATCCACTTGGCAGCATGTGTTTTGTCTTCTTATTGCTTCCATAAGCAATATTGGGCATCAAGATCTGGCCCTTGAATCGCCTTCGCACCCTGTTGTCAATGCC
Source organism: Gymnobelideus leadbeateri (assembly GCA_011680675.1). Taxonomy (NCBI): domain Eukaryota; kingdom Metazoa; phylum Chordata; class Mammalia; order Diprotodontia; family Petauridae; genus Gymnobelideus; species Gymnobelideus leadbeateri. Next base: position 146,551 of record WOXC01011931.1, on the reverse strand, counting down.
TCTTGGTTTACGCCAGTTTCTCTTGATCTTGACATATCTGTCGGACTGGTGGTGGATGAACTTCTTGGTCCTCTTCTTGACGATCTTAGGCTTCACGAGGGGTCTGAGGGCGGGCATGGTGCAGGCAAGGAGACAGCGGCCCCTCCACTGGAAGCGCCGACAGAAAGAAAGTATTTTTGAAGTACTATGTTCAGGAAACTACAGGATGCTATTTTAGAAGGATGGTATAGGGCTCCAAGAGGAGAGCAGCCTAGATGGGGAAGGGGATTGAAAGGATGCTAGATGAAGAATTAAGAGTAGAAATTTGGAATGTTTGGTCTGTAGAAGCAAAGTCTTGAGGTCTTGAGGGAGACCTGGTAGCTATCTTCAAATATTTGAAATGCAGAGAAATTAGACTCCTTCTATTGGGTTCCTCAAAACAGGACCAGGATCAATGAATGGAATTTACATAGAGGAAAGCAGCCTTGGAATGACAAAACAATCAAAAACTTTTCTGATTAGAGTTACTCCAAACTGAACTGTACCACCTGGAATATAGGGATTATATTTACTTGAGCCAGTAGGCAACAGCTGGTTGTATAGGGGAATTTTGTTCAGGTTTTTAATACCCCTTCTAATTCTGACATTCTGTGATTTTAATTGTGTTACTTTTTAATATCAGAACACTGATGCTCAAACTGAATCTGGGATAAAATAAACTCCATAAAGTACAACAACAAAAACAAAAGGGTAGGGGCAGCTAGGTGGCACAGCAAGTAGAGCGTCGGCCCTGGAATCAGAAGGACCTGAGTTCAGATCCGGCCTCAGGCACTTAACACACACACAAACAAAAACCTAGCCTTGTGACCTTGGGCAAGTTACTTAACCCTAATTGCCCACCAAAAGGCAAAAAAAAAAAAGGGTGTAACTAAATTATTGTTTATCATCTGTACCTACAGTAATTGGAAGAACTTTCTTTTTTCATATATATTTGAAACATTTAATTTTAAGACTTCGGATTTCAGATCCATTCCCTTCCTCCCTTGTCACCCCACACCCTCTGGGAAGATAAGCAATTCAGTATGTGTTGTACATGTATAGCTATGTAAAACATTACCATAGTAGATATATTGTAAAAGACTGCTTATATTTCCCTCCCACCCATCCCACCCCCAACCTGGTCCATTCCCTACATTGATCCTTTCCCTCTTTGAAAATGGATGCTTACAACCTCCCCTCCCCCTACAATTCCCTCCCCTCCTTCATCATCCCTCTCATCCCACTTCCCCCTACTCTGCTGCAGGGTGAGATATCCCATTGGGTCTGTATCTGCTCTCCCTGAGCCAAATTAAATAAGAATAAGGTTTTGCCTTTTTGCCTTCCTGTTCTTCCCCTCCACTGCAACTACTTCCACTTGCCTCTTCTACATGAGATAGTTTGCCCTACCCTGTCTCTCCCCATCTCCTCTTCCAACTTTCCTCTCTCACCTCTAAACTTCACCCCCTAAATATCATCCCTTCCCACCAAATTCAACCTGTGCCCTCTATCCATGTATACCTGTAAACATATATACACACATTCACATATATATTCATATGTCCATATACCCTGCTTTAATTATTTTCATAAAGAGAAAGGTTTCTTCAGACACAGTTATTGTTTTTCCATGTAGGAATGTAAATAGTTCAACTTTGATAAGTTACTTTGATTTCTTTTCCCTGATTACCTTCTCAAGCATCTCTTGCTTCTTGTGTCTGAAAGTTGAATTTGCTATTCAACTCTGGTTTTTTACTCAAGAATGCTTGAAAGCCCTCTATTCCACTGAATAACCATATTTTCCCCTGAAAGAAGATACTCAGTTTTGCTGGGTAGGTGACCTTTGGCTTCAATCCCAGCTCTTTTGCCCTCTGGGAATATCATGTTCCATGCCCTTCAATGCCTCAGTGTAGAAGCTGCCAAGTCCTGTGCTATTCTGATTGTGTTTCCACAATATTGGAATTGTTTCTTCTTGGCTGCTTGTAGTATTTTCTCCTTGATCTGGGAGTTCTGGAACCTGGCTATAATATTCCCAGGAGTTTTCTTTTTGGGATCCTTTTCAGGAGGCAATTGGTGGATTCTTTCAACCTCTATTTCCCCTTCTGGTTATAAAACATCAGGGCAATTTTCCTTGAGAATTTATTGAAGGATGATTTCTAGGTTCTTTCTTTGATCATGACTTTCAAGTAGTCCAATAATTTTAAAATTATCTCTCCTGGATCTATTTTCCAGGTCAGTGGTTTTTCCCATGAGATATTTCACATTGCCTTCTATTCTTTCATTTGTTTGGATCTGTTTAACAGCATCTGGATTTCTCATAAAGTCACTAGCTTCCATTTGCTCCAGTCTAACTCTGAAGGAATGAATCTCCTCAGTGAGCTTTTGAGATTCTTTTTCCATCTGGCAAATTTGGCTTTTTAAGGTATTCTTCTCCTCATTGCCTTTCTGAGCCTCTTTTGCCATTTGAGTTAGTCTATTTTTTAAGGTGTTATTTTCCTCAGTCAGGCTGTTGACTGTCATTTCATACTTTTCTTGCATCTTTGTCATTTCTCTTCCCAAGTTTCCCCCCACTTCTCTTATCTGCTTCTTAAGGTCCTCAATGGCCTGTAACCAGCTTGTATTTTCATTTGGGGCTTTTGGTGCAGGAGTTCTGACCTCATAGTCCTCCTCCTGTTTCATGCTTTGATCCTCTTTGCCCCCAAAATAGGAGTGTAATGTTGCATTTTTCTGTTTATTTTGTTTCCTTTGCCTAGGCATATTGCTACTTAATTACTTGATTTTGGGCTTGTTGCCACAGTAGGACTCTGCCACCAGACAGGAGAGCTTCCGCCCAAACATGGGGTCTTCACAACTTCCACAGGTTGGGTGGCCTCTGTAAAGCCTCCACCCGCTCTGGCAAATTGAATACCCACCCCAAACTTCCCCCCCAGACCACAATCCAGGTCCAGGCAGTTTAAAGCAAGAGAGCAGTCAACCCCCAGATTGATTGCTGGGTCTCCCTACAGTTCACAGTGGGGGCTAGAGCCCCCACTGACACTGCAAAATGCCTTTTGTGCTTCGTTTCTTCAGCAGCTTTTTGCCCCCAGATGAGGAAGCCTATGTGTTCCCCAAATTCTGGTCCCAAAGTCCATAGGGCACTAACCTCTCACTTTGTCCTAGGCATATCTGTGCTGATAATTTTGGAATTGCCACAACTGCTGGTGTTCTGGGGTGCCTCCAGCAGGCTGCTGGCCCAGCCACCCTGGGGCTAAAACCGAGGCTCAAGCGGGCCTTGGCTCCACTCCCAGAGCGCTTTGCTGTCCATTCCCAGAATGCTTTGCTGCCCACTCTCAGAGTGCTGTGCTGGCCGCTCCCTGTAGGGCTGCTTGGCTGTCCTCTGGAGGAGGTTAGCGTCTCTGTGCTGTTCTGTGGGTGCTGGGGCTCTAGAAGTTGTTCAGATTCCCCTTTTACATTTCTTATAAGTGGTATGGGGCAGAGCACCTTGGAAGTGCTGTTTCTACTCTGCCATCTTGACTCTGGCCCCATTTAGAAGGACTTTCTAGAAAGAACTTTAAATATCCAAACTGAATTTTCAACATGTTTGAAAAGTCTCAGAGTATTCAGCTTTAAAAAAAAAAAGTTCCTCTAGTCAGCCACATAATAAGATTTGAATTTTTCATATTTCTCTATTTATTTTAGCCTCAGACCAGCAAACATAATATATATACACACACGCATTTCTCAGCTGTCTTTGGATACTGTTAGAGTCCCCATCCTATATAAATATGTGTAACTTCAATTAATTAAAAGGTTCCATTTGATCCTGAAATACTTTTGAATTATTGCACTGTTTATAAATTACTTGTCTATGCCAAAATGCTTACAGATAAAATGTAACTAACCAAATGCCCTACCACACAATCAAAGAATGTTACTTTTAGGAGGCATCTATCTCAGTGACTTATTTTACAGATGTGGAAACTGAACTTGAGAGAATTCAGGTAACTTGCTGAAGGTTCTAAAGCTAATTATTGTCAGATGCAGTACTAGAATGCACGTATTATGTCTTCCAGTTCAATGGTACTTGCACTGATTTACCTTGGTTGGTATGCAGATTTAGGATTAACAAAGGCAATAAAGTCAGTGCAGATCAGTGGTAGTAGAGGAAAAGGGAGGTTGGGTTAGCCCAGAGCAATTTATGTTAGTCAGGAAAAATGATAATCCAAAATAGCGTAGAACCTATGGGCCTCAATTACTACTACTACTACTACTACTACTACTACTACTACACTACTTGCACCACTACTACTACCACCACTTCTACTACTAGTGTCTACTACTTTTAGTGTGTACTAAAATAACAGTAATAACAATAATAATATTAACAACAGTAACAAATAACTTTCACATAGCATTGTAAATTTTGCAAAGTGCTTTCCATTTATTGACTCCTATGAACGTCAGTACAATACTATGCCATAGGCATTGTTATTATCATTCTTGATTTACTTTACAGATGAGGAAACTGAGTCTCAGAGTTTAAATGGTTTGCCCAGGGTTACAAAGTAAGAGTCTGAGTAAGGATTTGCATTAAAGTCTTCTAGACTATAAGTTCAACAAACTATTCATTATGCCACCTGAAGACTACGTGCTGGGTCAGGCTGCCTTAGCCCTGAATTTATGCCCCAACATTTCCTGGAAACTTCAATGACTTGTGCTTACATTCTTTATTGATTTGGGTAGTTCTGTCTGCACCCCTTCCAATACTCAACAATGCAAACAGCTAATATGTATTTTCTCCCTGCCTGTAATATCAGAGATGGGAGCACCTTAGTGAAGCATGTCTTAATAAGAAATTATATTATCTCTCTAAAAAGTCCCTGTTCTTTTGCTGTTTCAGAGAACCTCCCTGGTGTAAGGTAGTTATGACCTGGACAAAGTGCTCATAAATTAGGGGAATCTGAGGGAGAATTCAGTGACACTAGTAAAGTTACTTTTGTATATGCATTCTCCAAAAGACCATCCTTAACAAGTTTCACCTCCTACTACACACACCCAAGGTCCCAAAGACTTGCCTAGTTCCACCCATTTCTATTGATCTACTTCTCCACATTCTAGCCTCTGTTTCTTGTTAAGCTTTGACTAAGTTAAAATGAACAACAATGAACTCTATTATCTTGTTTATAATTGATCTGGCAGATATCAAATCCAAGAAGAGAAGAGGGATCACAGGCATAAGAGGTAAGCTGGTAGAATAGGGTTAGGATTATGGTGGGTGGTTTTTCTTTTTTATAAATGCCAGAAGTTATTTTGTTTTTATATTTTTTATTTTCAGTTTAAAATTCTCTTCCCCCCCACTCCTTCTGCTTCCTGTTGGAAGGCAAGAAGTAGTAAATCCATAACATATTTGAAGTTATGAAAAAAAAAACATTTCCATATGATCCTTGTTGTAAGAAAAAAAGGAAGAAGATAAAAATTATATATACACATATACAGATAGATATGTACACATGTATATGCACATACATATACACACACATGCATATATGTGTGCATATGCATACATGTGTGTAATGGCAATGCAGATTTGAAGGTCTTCCCTGCCCTAGGCCCTTTGATTGGTTTAAGAGACTCTGAGAACCTTCTTTAATTTGAAAGTATACTCTGCCCCTTAATAGACTGAATGTGGTCACATGGAGCCTGTGGTAGGAGGCTTGTTTTTCAGGAATGACCACACCTTGATGCTGTGTGATTGGGCAGTGGGTCAAGAGGATGGTTACATTCTCTGAGCCAGGAGAAGACTATATAATCCCTGATTTGAGGCTTTGCTTTGGGGCTCACTTTGAAAAGTGTTGTGTGATTTGACCACATGAGACTCTGGGCAGCCATTAAGAGCCCACCGGCTTTGAAAACCCAGATGTTGATGCTTCCCTCTCTGGTAACTGTGATTTTGGTATTGATAATGGTTGGACAGTTTGGAAGCCTGTCTGTTTGATCTGTCTGTATATTCTGAAGTTCGGGGTGCTGACCTTTTCCCCCTGAACTAGGTAATATACATTTGTTTGATTAAAGTAAACGTGTTAACCCATTTTGAGTTGCTTTCCTTTATAAAAACAGATCTGGGAACCTGTGTTGGCAGCTACCCTGGGGATGCTGGGGTGCTTGCTGCTACAATGTGTACACACACACACAGACACTTAAATTTACACCCAGAGTCCATCAGTTTTGTTAGAGATAGATGACAGTTTTCATTCTGAGACTTTTGGAATTGTTATGGATCACTCTATTTCTTATAGTTGTTAAGTCTTTCACAGTTGATTATCACTGCAATATTGTTGTTACTGCAAGTTCTTCTGGTCCTGCTCTCTCCAGTTTTCATAAATTTATATTGTCTTCTAGGATTTTTCTGAGAACAATCCTTCATTATTTCTTACAGCACAATAATATTTCATTACAATCATGCCACAACTTGTTCAGCCATTACTCAACTGTTGGGCATTCCCTCAGTTTCTAGTTCTTTGTCACCTCAAAAAGAGCTACTATGAATATTTTTGCACATAGGAATACTTTTCCTTTTTCTTTTATCTGTTTGGGTTACAAACCTAGTAAAACTATTGGATTGTATATCCTTCGGGGCATAATTCTAAACTATTCTCCAGAAAGGTTGGACTAGTTCATGACTCTACCAACTGTGTATTAATGTCCATATTTTTATACATTCCCTAAAGCATTTGTCATTTTCCTTTTCTGTCATTTTAGCCAATCTGGTTGGCTAAGTAAGGTGATATGGTGAAAGGCATTTCACAGAAAGGATGTGAGGGCAGATGAGTGTTTATGCTTCATTAATAATTTCAGGTAAAGACTGGTAAGTAGCTCCACAGTTATATATACAGAGTGATATTGTTAGACTGCTAATTATAAGGATAAATAATGGAATTGAGTAATGGCCACACTTTGACTCAGGAGACATAGATTTAAAAAAAAACAAAATGATTGAAACTAGCACTTTCTGGCTGAGTGGCAAGTCACTTAATCTCACTGAGTCTCAGTCCTCTCTTTGGTGGAATGGGGATAATTATATCTAAAATGCCTGCATCATAGGACAGTTTTAGGAAAAAACACTTTGCTCCCAACAAAACACTACACAAATAAATATGAGTTATTGTTCCATGATATATTACAACAAACATAATAGCCATTTGCAAACATGAATCATTTAGTTCTGGGTCCTAATGACTAAATTATATAGGTTCTTGTGTCACTGTCTGTCTATACTTAAAAAAAAAACAGAAATAAAAATATTTTGAAATTTCCTTTTGCCATAAGAAGATATTTTGTTAGTTTTGTTAATACATATCTAATTTTATGAAGTCCTATCTTCTCTTGCCAAGTAAAATTTCACTATTTTGCCAACTTCATCCATTGTCTCCCAGATTTCCATTCCACATGCCTCATGATTTGGGATTTACAAGTTTGCTTTGGGTAAAATGATCCAGAGAGACTCAAATTAATTTTCCGCATTCATCTTGATGAGAAATTTATTGAGAGGCCTTGTGTAATTTTGCCCCTGTGACCACTTTTTAACTTGCTTGTCTGAAGGGCACAAAGACAGCAACTGTCCTCTTTAAGGAGGGAACTGTTGTGATATGGTGTAAAAAACTATTGAAGATAAAACATTTTTAAATTACCTAATTGTAATGGAAATGCAAATTTAAAGATCTTCCCTGCCCCTAGCTTAAGTGCACCTGGAGCCTGTGGTGGGAGGCTTGTTTTTCAGGAAAGCCCACACCTTGATACTTTGTGATTGGGGAGTGGGTCAAGGAGGTTGTTACATTCTCTGAGCCAGGAGAAGGCTATATAAACCCTGAGGAGAGGCTTTGCTTTGGGGCTCACTTTGAGAAGTGTTGTGTGATTTGACCAGATGAGACTCTGAGAAGCCATTGTTGAGAGCCCCCCGGCTTTGAAAACCCAGATGTTGATGCTTCCCTCTCTGGTAACTGTGATTTGGTATTGATATGATGTTTGGGCAGTTTGGAAGCCTGTCTGTTTGATCTGTAAGTTCTGTAACTCTGAAGTTCGGGGTGCTGACCATTTTCCCCTGCACTAGGTAATGTGTGTTTGTTTGATTAAAGTAAGCTTGTTAACCCATTTTGAGTTGCTTTCCTTTTGAAAAGCAGATCTAAGAACCCGTGTTGGCAGTCACCCTGGGGATATTGGGGTACTTGCTGCTACACTAATTTAATTCTATATTACTTTAGTGGTTTCAATGAAAATTTACCCCTTACTGATAAAATACATATTTTTATTACTGACCAAAGCTTATTTTCAATTCAATACAGAAATATTATGTACTTACTATATGCAGAAAAAGAGCCTATGTTGCCTACCTCTTAGAGATTTGGCATTACCATCAGGAAAACCCAGGTACAAGTACTATTTCTGATGTATATTAATTATATGGTAGGAATCTAGGTAGCATAGTGGATAGAGCACTAGCCCTGGAATTAGGAAGATCTGAATTCAAATCAAATCTGGCTTTAAACACTTAATTGTGTAACTCAGAGAGAGTCACTTAACCTTGCTTGCCTCAATTTCCTCAAGCATAAAATGAACTGGAGAAGTGATAGATCACTCCAGTATCTTTGGCCAAACCCCAAATGGGGTCATGGAGAGTCAAATACTACTAAAACAACCGAACAACATATTACGTGACTCACTTGTCTTTTATATCTTAAATAATACTTAAAGACTATAACTTGCTGAAAAGTTGCTGATACACATTAGTAGAGGGAATTTTCTCAATAGGAGTTCCGTTTATCAATGAAGTCAAGGAATTAAAAAAATATGTGAGGACCCATGCCAGGTATTGGAGAAACAATGACAAAAACAAAGTAGTTTCTCCACACTAAAAGCTTACATTTTATTTCACATATTTTAGAGATGATATATTTCATATCAAGAATAAATAGAAAAAAAATGCCCAAAGTAATGTCAAGAGATAATGTTCACTAGGAATTGGTGGGTTTTTTGGGGGGATAGGTATGGATTAGTGAGGATGGGTAGGGATTAAGAAAAGGCTCCTATAGAAGGTGGCCTGGGTTGTATGTTGAAGGAACATAGGGAATTTGAGAAGAGGTAAGGTAAGAGTACATTCCTGACAATTGTGTATAGCCTGTGCAAAGGCATGGGGGTCATAGAAGGACTGCTATATTCAGGGAGCAACTAGTATGACAGTTAGATAGTATGGTAAAAACCCATGGGAGGCAATAATAAAGGATACTGGAAAGGTAGGTGGGAGAAAATTTTTGGAGGACTTTGAATTCTAAAATAAGAATTCGGAATTTTATTTACAGGCATTAGAATAACATTTTTTAATATGGAATTGACAAGTTCAGATTTGTATTTTAGGACTATCAATTTGATAGCTTGTGGAGGATGGATGGGAAGAGAGACAGATTTAAAGCAGGGAGCCCAATTAGTAGACTATTGCAATGGTTCAGATGAGGGGAGATGAATACTTGTACTACGGTGGTGGTTGTATGAATGGAGGAGAAGTAGCAGATCTGATGGAAGTTTTGTAAATAGAATGACAATTTGGCAACTGATTGCATATAGGAGTGAAGAAATGGGAAGACTCAAGGAGATTTCTGACTGTGAACCTGATTAACTAGAAGAATAGTACAATACCTAATTAAAATAAGATAATGGATTTGGGATCAAATGTGGATTGCTGCCAAATTTGGGGCTGCTAATATGTGGTGATATCCATGAAGCATTTGGTAAATGTGAGATTATAGTTTAGTAGAAGCTATAACTGAATATAAACAGTTATTTTGGGGATACCCATGCCAGGAGGGCATGAAGATCATCCTGAAAAAGAGGTGGAGGGATGGTCAGACATATAGGTGGAGAACCAAGAGAGCAGAAACAGAAAAGGAAAGAATATTCAGAAGGATGAGATTGACAACATCAAAACTTTTGGGAAGGTCAGATAAAATGATAATTGAGAATAAGCAGTTAAAAAGTCATTTATAACCCTGGGGAAGGCAGTTTCATTAAAGTTGTGGGGTTATAAGTTTGAATGTAAAGAATTGAGAAGTGATAAGTGAGGAAAAAGAAACAAGGAAATGTAGATGAGCCTTCTTATGAGTTTGTCAAATAAAGAAGTGATATTGGATAATAACTTAGATGAATGCCAGGCTCAAGTAAAGTGAACTAAGTATGTTTGTAGCCAGTGGGGGAGGTCCAAGATGAGTGTAAAAGAGGGAACAACTGAGAATACAAGCTTCCAGAGGAGATGTAAAGAGCACAAGTACAAGGTTTGGTTATGTTAAGGAGAAGACACAATTCTTCCTTAAAAAAAGATCACCAAAGTATTTATAAGATGTGTAGCAGAGGAGATGAGGAATCATAAGATGGATGGTTTTCTTTTTTCTTAGCAAAACAGAAAGTAAATTCCTCTGCTGAGGAGGAAGAAGGCAGTGGGAGAATAGGAAGTTTGAGAGAAAAGATGCCTAGAATAATTTCTATGGAGTTTATGACAGTTGACCAGGAAAGACTAAGAATGGTGCCCATCAACAGGCAGGGATCAATTTAAATCAGAAAATTTAAATTGATAGTAGACCAAGCAGCAAGGTAGAAATGTCTGTTATCTAAAATCATGACTCCCACAAACGAGCTTTGTCTATATGACTCTAATTTTCCCCCTCTCATTTTTTTTCTGCCATGTATACATAGACCTAGCCTTCTCTTTGTTATCTTAGGCCAATCACATGACTAATATACAGTAAGTGATGAGCCTTATTAGTATACACAGTAATATAACAGAGTATACAGAGTATGTTACTACTTTTCATGCACTTATAATTTGTTTTGGGGTGGCAGGGAGATCATTCTTGATTTGTCACAAGGGAAAGACACAGGTACCTCAGTGCTGTATGGCTATACTAATGTGTCCCTAGAGAAATTCAAATGTTTTATTAACCCATTAATTATAAACCCATTAATTTATTAACTCATTAATTAACACATTAATGAAACTTAGATTTCATCAAGATAATAAGTGAATGAATTGGAGGAGGACTCTTCAAAAAATTGTACAAGAGGACTTTTAGGTCTGTTCCCACATAAAGTGAACTGAAGAAAAACGATTTGGATTGGGTCAATGGGACATTTGCCTAGATAATTGAAATGGAATAAGCTATATTCCCTCTTGGAAACATCCATTCGCATATGATTTTTCCTGATTCTTCTAGTATAAACTCTGTTGTTATGTCCACACCTTATTCATAGTCAAGACAGAGAACCAAAGCACCTTAACCTACTAAACAGAGATGGCAGATCTAGAGCTAGTAAATGGGTAAAACTCTGTAGTTTTGTAGTTTTTGCAGACTTTTTAGTTATTCACCTCTTTTCCAACTTGTGCTTTCCTCCTATAGAGAAAACATTAACTCCTAACTCCAGACATTGATGATCAGATGGATCTACGGTGTGGCTAGACTAGAATCGTCCTCTTCTCATACAGATAAAAAGTCTCCTTCCAGTGTCTCTCATTCTCACTCTGAGACCAGCCCACCTCTTTTACACTGTTTCTTACATGTGAGTCATCATTTGTAATAGACTACAACCTACTCATGCCTACGACATGTTTCCCTTGCTATTCAGGTTCCTTATGATTTTTATGCTTCCAAAATAATAGTGTTTCATGATATGAAGTCATAGAATATCAGCAGGCGAATGTTAACAAGAGGGATGTTTGTAACAGTGAACCATTTATGATCACTGAAAGCACTGTGTCATTTTCCAAATTCAATCCCAGGTCAATCTCCTCCTTCTGCTCAAATATATCTAATCTCTATATTTATATCAATTTTTGAAGTGGATAGAAGAAATATGAGGTAAGAATGCTTGGGAGGGATGTCCTAGTATATACTATCTTTATCTTCTGTGTTTGATTTTATGGAACACATATACTGAGATAGTGCGGTACAGTCAATCCATTCTTCTTTACATAGGGAAATTAGTGTCCTAGCTGAGTCCTGCCTACACATCCAGGTCTGATTCCCTAACCTTGAGCTCCATAACAGTAGTCCCTCCACTGTGAATCTGACTTGTCTGAAATAAAGATACAACCCTCTGAGCCAAAGCAAATGACAAAAATCCAACCAAAGTACAGGGGAATTTTCTATCTCATAACATTTGAAAAATTCCTATGGAAACCTGCTGCCATCATAGAAACTATGACAGCCTTGACTTCTTGTTATTTACCCTCCACCCCATAAGAAGACTCTAATAACAAAGTAAAGAATTGAACAAAACAAAGAATGCAGTGACCTCATCTGGAAGTGCATGTAACAGTTGACATCTGTAGCATCTGTAACAGCACAACTGCATTTTTTAAACATTATTTTCTGTTTAATCCTATCTCAGATGAACTTTTGTGTGTGTGTGTGTGTGTGTGTGTGTGTGTGTGTGTGTATCAAATGCAACTGAATATTATTAAGCCTTATTGTTTCTATTAAGGTAAATTTTGTTTTTGAAAATCATACATGCAGAATGTAACTTTACCAGGTTCTAACAAACTATCAAGGCACAATATAGGGATTTAGTGTCTATTAGCTGAGGGCTAGATTTACCACTATATGTTGAGAGTCAGGTAGTCAATAGACATTTGTTTTAAAAACTAACTATATTCCAGGTACCATGCTTCTATTGATATATACCATTCTGTATGCTTTCCCCTTGTTCTTTAAATAGTTTCAGTGTTCCATATTTCATATTTTTTTTTGCTTTTCACATGCATTAGGGGGAAGGGAAGGGAATAAGCATTTATATTGTGCCTACCATGTACCAGGCAGTCTAGTTACATGACTAAGCTATATCCTTTCCCCAGGCTTATCATATATACCCTTAATGATATCATTTGATCTCTTAATGCCATTTGTTATACTAAAGAGGTGACCTTGTGAACAAAGTGTTGGACCTGGAGTCAGTAAAACCATACTTCAAATATGCCCCAGATACTCATTGTGTGAATGGCAAGTGATTTAACTGCTGCCGATTTCAGTTGACTTGTATATAAAATGGGGATAATAATAGCATCTATATCCAAGAAGGGTTTTCATGAAGATAAAATGAGATTCTATTTATAAATTTTAAAGAGTTATATAAATGCTAGTAATTAATATATATCATAATTAATAATAATCCGTATTAACCCACTGAAACCTACCATGTAGTCTAAAAAGGCCCCTAAGATTAAATATGATTTTTATTCTTTTGAGATTTTGATATTCTCCTATGATTTATGCCCATATAGAATCAAGCAGAGGATATTGGGATTAAATAGCTTATTTTCTTTGGCAGTGAGCAGCTTGGGGGCATTGAAAATGCTGGGCTTGTTCTTGAATTCAATACAATCCAGTTTATTTTACATTTGCAGTGTTATCAATGATATGTGTTTTCTCATGAGTTAACTCAGCAAGTTATCCTTTCAAATGAATTCAATAATCTAGGCAACATTAGTTTTTCATCCACTTTGTCCAGTGTGTATAAATAGATCACTCTCTTTTGAATGACGATATGTCTTTCTCATTGAGAAGGCATTCTATTGCTTTGGGGCTTGATGCAATCACCAAAATGCCATCTAGAAAGAAGTAAGATCATCTGGAGAAATCTCTTCCATTTTGGACTATGTACAGAATGTTTTCTATACTACTGTTAAACAGTTTTGTTGAGCATATGTCCCCCTTTTTAATGCCTCATTTGCTTATACTTAGTGGATCATTGAACCAAGTTATCTCTATGGTTACATCTGTTTTCAAATAGTGAACAACTTAAAAATGAATAGGAAACTGCATTTGAAAATAATCTATAAGACTTTTGTTCTTCTAAAGCTACACTTTAAAAATCAAATTACCTAAACCACTGAATCAACTATGCAACTATGAAAATGAGATTTATTGCAGAAAAGTCATTTGCAAAAACTATGCTGTCTCTCTGTAGCTTTTCAGCAAAAAAAGCCTGTAATTTATTCACTAACTACTCTGGTCAGGATTTTATAAAGATGAAAAAATTGGTACGAAATTCAGTAATTGTTCTCTTTCTAGTTTCTTTTCCAATTTATTTTTATTTTTTTAATTTTTGTAGAAAGAAGTATAATCTGTGACATTTTCATTTCTTTTCTTTTAAAGGATGCTTCCACTTTGAGGTAGGGTTTTAGGTAAAATTTCCATGTCTTTGAGTACCATTAAAATAAGCAAGGAGAAGAAAATACTGTAGAAAACAAGGACAGATTAGTTCCATTTCACATGTTTTTGGTGTCCTTCCACTGTCATATAGAATTCCTCTTGAGATGATTTTAAGTAGCCAAATTTTACATTAAACTCTTCACGGGTTAATTTCCCTTGTAACTGCTATTTTTCTGCTTTGTTAAGTAATGTTTATAATGTCCAATTATCCTCCCATGAAAAGTTTTTTAAATTAACTTCAAATCCAATTGTGAGTTCAAGTCTTCCCTTGGAAATATTAGCTATGTTTTCATGGAAACAGTGAATAAACTAATAGAAGAAAGGCAAAATGACAGTAATTTTTGTTTGCTTGTTTCATTTTATTTTGTTTTTGTTTTTTTATCTCATCCCTGGTGCCTCGAGGGGGGCCTTGCAGAGTTTAGTTCCTGCATAAATGCTTGTTGGACTTGACTACACTATATGATTATAGATATATGGCTGTAGGGGACCTCAAAAGCCATCTCATCTGATCCCCTCATTTTGAAATCGAAGAAATGGCTTGTTGCAATTACACAAGCAATAAATATCTGAAGGAGAATTTTGGGTTCAGAGCATATGTTCTTTCCAGGGCATCTCACTACAGCCCAGGAAACTTTAAAAATGTAGACTACAGAGCTGCTGAACTTCATTGATGGAGAATCAGTGTACCAATGGTTGTGAATTACTAATAAAAAGACCACAAGAAAACATGTATTGTTTCCCCTGTATTTGTTATTAGTTAAGAAAATTTCTTTCTGTTTTTTTTTTTATTTATGAAAAAGTATTTAAGTGCTTACTATGTGGTAAGTGCTGAAAATAGAAAAAAAAAACTTTGAAGAAAGTCCATACCTTTAGTCATCTTATAGATTAGTAGTGAGAGACAACACAATAGTGTCTAATGAAGAATATTTTGAATGGAAATATTTAAAAGTTTAATCGCATTAAATAGCATAAATCTATTTTCTCTATTCCCCCACCCTAGGAGGTTGGGAAGCAAAAGCTGTAACAATAAATTATTTGTAACAAATATGTGAAATGAGACAAAACAAGTTCCTTCATTGTAAGTTGGAAAAAAACAAACAAACAACATATCTCATTCTACCTTGAATCCATCACCTTTCTGTTAGCAAGTAGATAGTCTACTTGTTCTGTCCTCTGGAATAGCAGATGGCTATTGTGTCCTTTCAAATTTGTTTGTCTTTACAATGGTGTTTGTATATAATAAATTATCCCCTTGGTTCTGATCATTTCATTCTTCATTACTTTGAACAGTCCCCCCAAATCACTCTTTTTTCTATAAAATTAATATTAATTATACATATAAGTGATGTAAAACAAAATTTTGTTGATTTTTCAGTCATATCTGACTCTTCATGATGCCATTTGGGGCCTTGTTGACAAATATATGGGAGTGGCTTGCCAATTTTATCTCGAGCTTATTTTACAGAGGAAAAACTGAGTCAAACAGGGTTAAGTGACTTGCCTAGAATGACACAGTCAATAAGTGTCTGAGGACAGCTTTCAACTCAGGGAGATGATTTTTCCTTATTCCATTGCTGGTACTCTTTCCATCTTTCCATCTTGCTGAGATTGACATGAATATAATTCATATAGGTTATTCCTCAGGTTCTACTTACTTCACTCTGAATATGTCCATATAAGTTTTTTCATTGCATTTTCTTATATCCCCATAGTATTCTACCACATTCAGACACCAAGATTTAGCTTTGATCCAGAAATGAGAACATGAAAGGTGTAACTTCTAGTACAAGTAAAAGATCCTAGATAATTAGCTCTAGACAGACCAATAGTCTGACCCCATATGACATGGGAGAGTTAAGAAATCTGCAGGTTTTATAAATATATAAAAAGAATCTGGGGCATAGCAAAAGGCTTAATTTCCTATGCCTTTACAGCAAGTACTTTTTAGACTTTTTCATCTTTGTCCTTTATACCAGTAGATATGGAATTTTAGATGAACTCAGAGTGCTTTCTACTTGAGTGCATTATTCACCCCTTTCTTCCCCAACATCCTAAAATTTCCTCTCTCATTTAATTTTTTCCTTAGTATTTTGTTTCTGTAGTGAAATACAGAAATGACTACCATCCCTGGATGTAGCATAGATGGGATAATCATTCATCTCTTACCATTACTGGTTCAATCTCATTCAATCCTGCTACTATATTCTTTTTTAATTAATTAATTTATTTTTAGTTTTCAACATTGATTTACACAACATTTTGAGTTAAATTTTATTCTCTCTCCCCATCTTTACCCTACCCCCAACCCCAAATAGCAAGCCTACTGAATGCCTCTTTCCCCAATATGTTTTCTCTTATATGATGACTTGCTGCTTTATAATATAGACTAGAATCTGGTATAGCTAGTCCACCTTCCCTAACATTTCTTTTCATTGATTTCCTTGATATTCTAGACCGTTGGTTCTTACAAATAAATTTTGTTACTATTTTGTCTAAATCTATAAAGTATTTTTTTGGTAAATTGATTGGTATGGCACTAAATATATAATTTAGTTTGGGTAAAATTGTCATTTTATGTTTAATTAGCTTGACCCAGCCACAAGCAGTTGATATTTTTCCAATTAGTTAGATCTGACTTTATTTGTGAGAAGTGTTTTGTAGTTGTGATCATATAGGTCCTGGGTTTGTTTTGGAAGGGAGCTTCCCAAATATTTTATAATGTCTACAGTAACTTTAAATGGGATTTCACTTTCTGTCTCTTGCTGTTGAATTTCATTAGAGATATACAGGAGTGCCTAGGATTTATGTGGGTTTATTTTATATCCTGCAACTTTGCCAAATTTATTTATTGTCTCTAGTAGTTTTTTACTTGAGTCTCTAGGATTTTCTAAGTATATCATCATATCATCTGCAAAGAGTGATAGCTTGGTCTCTTCTTTGCCTAATTTAATTCCTCTGGTTTCTTTTTCTTCTCTAATTGCTACTGCTAATGTTTCTAGTACCAGATTGAATAAGAGGAGTGATAGTGGACACCCTTGTTTCACTCCTGATCTTATTGGAAATGCTTCTTTATCCCCATTGCATATAATACTTGCTGATGGTTTTAGATAGATGCTATCTACTATTTTAAGGAAGGCTCCATTTATTCCTATACTTTCTAGTGTTTTTAATAGGGATGGATGTTGCACATTGTCAAAAGCCTTTTCTGCATCTATTGAGATAATCATGTGGTTTCTGATAGTTTTATTGTTGATAGGATCAATTATACTGTTGGTTTTCCTAATATTAAACCATCCTTGCATTCCTGGAATAAATCCTACCTGATCAAAGTGTATTATTCTTGTGATAAGTTGTTGTAGTCTTTTAGCTAATATTTTATTTAAAAGTTTTGCATCTAAATTCATGATGGAAATTGGTCTATAATTTTCTTTCTCTATTTTATCTCTTCCAGATTTAGGTATCAATTTCATATTTGTGTCATAGAAAGAATTTGGTAGGACTCCTTCTTCACTAATTGTCCTAAATAGTTTGTAGAGTATTGGAATCAATTATTCTTTAAATGTTTGATAGAATTTACTAGTAAACCCATCTGGCCCTGGGGATTTTATCCTAATGAGTTCAGTGATGGCTTGTTTGATTTCTTTTTCTGAGATGGGGTTATTTAAGTAATTTACTTCCTCTTCAGTTTATCTGGGTAATTTGTATTTTTGTAAATATTCTTCCATTTCACTAAGATTGTCAAATTTATGTGCATACAATTGGGAAAAATAATTCCTAATTATTGTTTTGATTTCCTCTTCATTGGAGGTAGATTCACACTTTTCATTTTTGATACTCATAATTTAGTTTTCCTCTTTTTTTTTTGTCATATTGACTAAGGGTCTATCAATTTTATTGTTTTTTTTTTCATAAAACCAGCTCTTAGTTTTATTTATTTATTCAATAGTTTTCTTAATTTCAATTTCATTGATCTCCCCTTTGGTTTTCAATATTTCTAACTTAGTACTATATTGGGGATTTTCAATTTGTTCTTTTTCTAGCGTTTTCAATTGCATGCCCTTATTCATTGACCTCCCTAGTCTCTAATTTATTCATGTATGCACACAGGGATATAAAACTTCCCCTAAGAACTGCCTTTAATGCATTCTACAAATTTTGGTATGTTGTCTCATTATTATCATTCTCTTGATTGAAATCACTGATTGCTTCTATAATTTCTTGATTAGGACTAAATTGTTTAATTTCAAATTAGTTTTTAGTCTATGCTTCCATGGTCCTTTATTGCATATAATTTTTATTGCATCTGATTTATTTATTTATTTATTTAATTTATTTATTGGTCTGAGAATGATGCATTTAATAATTCTGCATTTCTGCACTGAATTGTGAGATTTTTTTCCCTAGTACATGGTCTATTTTTGAGTATGTACCATGCACTGCTGAGTAGAAAGTAAAATCCTTTTTATCCCCATTCAGTTTTCTACAGAGATCTATTATATCTGCTCTCTAGAAGTTAAGCCTCCTTAACTTCTTTCTTGTTTATTTTGAGGTTAGATTTATCAAGTTCAGAAAAGGGGAGATTGAGGTCCCCCACTATAGAGTTTTGCTATCTATTTCTTTCTCTAATTCCTTTAACTTCTCCTCTGGGAATTTGGATGCTATACCGCTTGCTTCATTCTCCATGGTGTCTTTTAACAGGATATAGTTTCCTTCCTTATCTCTTTTAATTAGATCTATTTTTGCTTTTGCTTTATCTAAAGATAAGGATTGCTACCCCTGCTTTTTTTTTTTTATTTTGGCTGAGGCATAATAAATTCTACTCCAGCCTTTTAACTTTACCCTTTGGTTATCCCTTTGTTTCAAATGTGTTTCTTGTAGACAGCATATTGTAGGATTATGGTTTTTAATCCATTCTGCTATCTGTCTCTCTTTACCTACCCTCTCCCCTTACTACTATTTCCCTCCCCTCCAATACTCTTCTTTACTCCCCACTTTTAATCCACCCCTTGACCTCCTACTGCCTATAGGACACAATAAATTTTATACTTATCAGAGTATGTTACTCACTCTTTGAAACCAAACCAATGAGAGTAAAATTCAAACAGTTACTCCTCTCCCTCCCTCCTTTTCCTCTATTTAATGAATTTTGAGTCTATTCACATTAGAATCTTAAACTTAACTGATTATGTTGATCCCTTTTAGATCCAGAACCAGTGACAATAATGTTTAAATGATTTTCCTTTCCCTCTTTCTTTCCCCACTATTATAGTGTGTCATTATGCCTCTTCAAATCGCATAATTTACCTTTTTCTTTCTCATCCTTTCCTTTTATTCCATCATTGTCCCTTGGATGCCCTAAATAAGTTTTTTTTTTTTAATTTTCAGTTTAGTTCACTCATACACAAACCATCTATGTATATATAACCACCCCCCCTTTTTTTTTTAAAGCAATTGGGGTTAAGTAACTTGCTCAGGGTTACAGGGCTAGTCATTATTTATGTATGGGTGCTCATTTTCTGATGCCAGATTCGGTCCTATGTCATCCCAACTCCGAGGCCGGCCCTCTTACTCACTGCACCCCCTAGCCCCCCATATATGATCCTTTTAAAGGTTATGATAATCATATAAATTTCAATATTGAAAGTTATCAGCTTCTCATATAGGGAGGTGAATATTTTGCTCTTGTTGCATCCCAAGTTATGTGTATGTGTACATGATTGTGCATGTGTGAATGTATGTATGTGTGAGTCTGTGTTTTCCTTGTTTAACTTTTTATGTCTTTCTTCAGTCTTGTAATTGGAGATCAAATTTAACATTGGTCTTTGGCTTTTTCATCAGAAAGTCTGGAAGTCCCTTATTTCACTAAATTACCATATTCTTGCCAGAAAGATTATGCTCAGTTTTGCTGGGTAGTTAATCCTTGGTTGTAGTCCTAGCTCTCTTGCCCTATGAAATATTAAATTCCAATCCCTCTGATCTTTTAATGTAGAAGCTGCTAGGTCCTGTGTGATCCTGGCTGTAGTTCTGTGATATTTGAATTGTTTCTTTTTGGCTGCTTGCAGTATTTTTTCCTTAATCTTGTAATTCTGGAATTTGGCTACTATATTTCTTGGAGTTTTCAATTTGGGATCTCTTTCAGGAGTCCAGTGAATTCTTTCAATAACTATTTTATCTTCTGATTTCAGGATTTCAGGACAGTTTTCTTTGACAATCTCTAGGAAGATGTTGTCCGGGCTGCTTTTTCATCATGGCTTTCTGGTAGACCAATAATTCTTAAGTTATCTCTCCTGGATCTGTTCCCTAGGTCAGTTGTTTTTCCAGTGAGATATTTTACAGTTTATTCCAATTTTTCAATCTTCATGTTTTGTTTGACTGATTTTTGGTGCATAATAAAGTTCTGAGTTTCAATTTGACTGATTCTAATTTTGAGGAAATTATGGTCTTTGCTTAGTTTTTGAAAGTCCTTCTTTAGGGATATATTTTCTACAATTACTTCAATAATTTTACTTTTTAAGGATTTATTTTCTTCAATGAATTTTTTCCCAATTTTGTCACTGCCTCCCCTATTTTTCTTTAAAATCTTTCTTAATCTTCTCCAAGAATGCTTTTTGGGCTTGATACCAGTTCATATTTCTTTCTGTGCTCTCAGGTTTGAGTATAGAGTCCAAGTTGTTCTCTGTATTTGGTTGTTTTGACTTACATAATAAGCTGGAAATTATTTTCTTGCCTTCCACTTCTCCTTCTCAGCTTCCTTCCTTCCCATTGTAATTTCTTATTTTCTAATTTCCCAGGCTGGGAGCTAAGGAGCTGGTTGTTGACTTTGTATGCTATAGCGTCTGGGTTTCTAGTTTGAGGATAAGGCAGGAATCTCAGAGAGGTATACTGATGCTTACAGAGTAATCTGTGGAGGAGTGGTGGTCTTCAGATTTCTGCCTCTATACCTCTGGGCTACAGCTCAGGCAGGTTTTTGCTGGTCAGGTGAGGTGGGGCTTGTTGGGACCCCTCCCCCTCTTCTCTTCAGACTCCTTGCTGCCTCACTTACACCTCTTCTCAATAAATCCCAAGCCTGAGGCTATTTCTATCTTCACCTTTCACTCTGGGTGGGACACTTATCTTTGGGTTTGCTATGTCATGGAGGAGCAATGGGAGCAACCAGTTTCCTTTTTCATTCTGGCTCCTGGAGAAACAGGCTGGAGATTTCTAAACTTCCAGGCTGGGGGCTGATAGCCCCAGGAGAAGCTGCTTTCTCTGCTGGGGACCTTGAGCCCTCTCTTACCTGGCTCCAATGATTCCTCCTGTCCCCTGTTGAAATGCTGGTGAGATGGCTACGATTTGTCCTTGGGATGGGTGAGTTGACCGGCTGGGGCTCTTTCTCTCTCTGGTTTAGTCTCTCTGCTCTCATGTCTGAGCTGTACAGACCCCATGTGCTCCATGTTCCACCTGTCTGGACCCACTGGGCACTTTTCTGGGCTGGATTCTGCCACACTCCACCTCTCACTGGATTCTGTCACTCCAGAATCCATTCAGATTCACTTTTTAAGGTTTAGTGATGGGATTCACAGAGGAGCTTAGAGAAGTTCCTGCTTACTTTCTGCCATCTTGTCTCCACCCTCTCTCTTACTTGATTTTCAAAATCCTTCTTGAACTGCTCCATGGCCTGCAACCAATAAATATATTTCTTGGTAGCTTTTGATGCAGGAATTCTGACTTCATTTTTATCCTCCCCCTCCATGCCTTGATCCGTTTTCCCCCCAAAAAAGTATTCTATGGTCTGTTTGTTCTTCCTATGCCCTCTCATGTGCGCAACAAATCACTAGACTTTTGAGCTCTTTGCTGTGCTAGAACTCTGCTTCCAGAATGGAGAGAGCTATGTCCCAAATTACTGGGGTTTTTGCAGCTGCTGGAGCTATTAGAAGGGTGCTCTCTCTACAGCCCCCACAATCTCTTGCTCACTGGTTACACACCCCAGTATCAACACCCAATACCATGTTCCCAATCTAAGTAGGTCAAAGCAAGAGCAATTAATCTCTGAATGTTCACTTGGGCCCCTACAATGTACATCCGAGGAGCTCCAGAAAGAAAGACATAGTAGCACCTGCTGCTGCCATACCTCTGCCACTTCTCACTCTTTGGGTCAGCAGCTGGGCCATACTCCCCCTGTTCCAAAAATGTTCCACACTAACCTTTTACTTTGTTTTTGTCAGTTGTGGATTGAGAAATATGGAAACAGCGATAGCTGCTGGTGATTTACTACTCCAGCCACCTCTGGTCAGGGCCACCCTGGGGCTAAAACTTTGCCTGAGGTGGGACTGCTCTCTGCTTCCAGCATGCTGAGATGGATCCTTCCTGCTCACCTGCGAGGCTTCCTTCAGCAGGAGATTTGTTCTCTCTGTCACTTTGAAGGTTCTGTAGCTCTAAAGTTTGTTTAAAGTCATTTTTCTTTTACATGTATTGGAGGAAGTGGAAGCTGGAGCCACATGGAAGTCCTCTTTCTACTCCACCATCTTGGCTCTACTTGCTGCTACTAGGTTCTAATGCCCTTGAGGAGTATGTTTTTACATTTCCTTGAAACACTGTAACAATTGCAACATTTGTCTCATTAATCATCTCTGAGTCTTGTACTAGATTATTACATAAATTAGAAAAACTGTTTTTCCCTTCAATCTTTGCACACTACACACACACACACACACACACACACACACACACACACACACACACACACACATACTAGATCCTCACTTATCCTAGGCTTGAATAAACATTAAGGTTATTGACTGTTTGGGGTTCTGATTGATTAATAGCATAACAAAGTACAAAAGAAATAATTATTTAGAATGCATAATTGTTATTAAAGATCACAAAGTAACCCTGAATTATTGTTAGTATTCCTTACTTCTCAATTATGAAAATGCAGGCCCCCCACTTAGCACTCTAAGGACACAATTAGATCTCTTCATAATACTACTTGCATGATAAGAATTAAGATAGTTGTCTCATACAAGAGAGAGTAGATTGGGGGAGGGGTATTCAGTGGGAGCATTGTTTTGGGGTGTTGGGTAGGGGAAAAATGGGGAGTAAAATCTGTAACTCAAAATATTGTGGAAATGAATGTTGTAAACTAAAAATAAAACTGTTTTTTAAAGAGAGTTGTCACATGGTATTTTCTCTGTGTTATCTCACAATTTCGCTCTTGACACCATATTGGACATCTTGACAGAATGATAGAAAGTTTAACTGTCATTGTCCAAGATTCCATAAGACTCCAAAGGCTACAATAATAATAGAAAAGGCAATTGAAGTCAGTATTCCAATTTGTTAGGTGAGTTTTGCTATAATACTTTCTTCTTTCCCTTCTGTTATTCACTAAACCTTGAAAGAACTTATTATAGATGGATTGCGCATACAAGATGGCAGAGTAGAAACAGCATGTCCAAGCCACTCTGCCCCCAGATTACCTCCAAACTATGTAAAAGGGGACTCTGAAAAACTTCTGGAGCCCCAGCAGCCAGAGAATGACACAGAGAAGCTAACCTCCTGCTGAGGACAGCCCTGCAGGAAAGACCAGTGCAGCGGGCTGGGAGCCAGCAGCACAGTGCGCAGAGCGCTGGGAGCTGAGCGGGGAGCACAGCCACGTGCCGGAGTTGTGGTTTTAGCCCCAGGGCGGCAGGGCCAGCAGCTGGCTGGAGGGACCCCAGAACACCAGCAGCTATGGTGATTCCAGAATTATCAACACAGACATGCCTAGGACAAAGTGAGAGGTTAGTGCCCTATGGACTTTGGGACCGGTATTTGGGGAATGCGTCGGCTCCCTCCCCTGGGGGCTAGAAGCCACTGAGGAGACACGCCATTTTGTAATTTTCAGAGGCAGCTCCAAATCCTGACCTGCGAACTGTAGGGAGATCCAGTGATCCGTCTTGGGAAGTAATCTCTCTTGCTTTAACCTCCCTGGATCTGGATTGTGATCCGGGGTGGAGTTCGTGGGTGGGTTTCCAGCTTGCCAGAAACGGAAGTTGTCCCCAACACGTTCCGGACGAAAATTTCTCTATCTGGCCTTAAAGCCATAGTGTGGCAACAAGCCCCAAAGTCAAGTAATTAAGTGGCAACATGCCAAGACAAATGAAACAAATTAAACAGAAAAATGCAACCCTAGACTCCTACTTTGGGGGCAAAGAGGGTCGAAGCATAGGGGAAGAGGACTGTGAGGTCAGAAGTCCTGCTCCAAAAGCCCCAAGGGAAAACATGAGTGGACTGCAGTCCATAGAGGACCTTAAGAAGTACTTTAAAAATCAAATGAGAGAAGTGGAGTAAAAATTGAAAAGAGAAATGAGAAGGATGCAGGAAAAGTATGAAATGAAGGTGAATAGCCTGATTAAGGAAAACAACACCTTAAAAATTAGACTAACTCAAATGGCAAAGGAGGCCCAAAAGGGCAATGAGGAGAAGAATGCCTTAAAAAGTCGAATTTGCCAGATGGAAAAAGAATCTCAAAAGTTCACTGAGGAGATTCATGCCTTCAGAGTTAGACTGGAGCAAATGGAAGCTAATGACTTTATGAGAAATCAAGATGCTGTTAAGCAGATCAAAACAAATGAAAGAAAAAAGGCAATGTGAAATATCTCATGGGAAAAACCACTGACCTGCAAAATAGATCGAGGAGAGACAATTTAAAAATTATTGGACTACCCAAAAGCCATGATCAAAGAAAGAACCTAGAAACTACCCTTCAAGAAATTCTCAAGGAAAATTGCCCTGATATTTTAGATCCAGAGGGCAAAATAGAGGTTGAAAGAATCCACCAATCACCTCCTGAAAAAGATCCCAAAAAGAAAACTCCCAGGAATATTATAGCCAGGTTCCAGAATCCCCAGATCAAGGAGAAAATACTACAAGCAGCCAGGAAGAAACAATTTCAATATTGTGGAAACACAATCAGAATAGCCCAGGACCTGGCAGCTTCTACACTGAGGGATTGAAGGGCATGGAATATGATATTCCAGAGGGCAAAAGAGCTGGGAATGAACCCAAGGGTCACCTACCCAGCAAAACTGAGTATTTTGTTTCAGGGGAAAATATGGCCATTCAGTGGAATAGAGGACTTTCAAGCATTCTTGAGGAAAAAACCAGAATTGAATAGAAAATTTGACATCCAGATGCAAGAAGCAAGAGATGCCTGAGAAGGTAATCAGGGAAAAGAAGTCAAAAGGAACTTATCAAAGTTGAACTATTTTCATTCCTATATGGAAAAACAATAACTGTGACTGACAAAATCTTTCTCACTATGAAAATAATGGAAGAAGGGTGTATGGTCATATGAATACATATGTGAATGTTTGTGTATATGGTTACAGTTATATATAGATAGAGGGCATAGGTCGAATTTGTTGGGAAGGGAGGATACTGAAGGGGTGAAATTATGAGATGAGAGAGGGAAGTGGCAAGAGGAGATGGGGAGAGACAGGGTAGTGTAAACTATCCCGTGCAGAAGAAGCAATGGTTAGTGGTTGCAAGTGAGGGGAAGAATAGGAAGGCAAAAAGGCAGAACCACATTCTCATTGAATTTGGTTCAGGGAGAGAATGACATATATACTAAATGGGCTATCTCAACCTACAGCAGAATAGGGGGAAGGGGGGATGAGAGGAGGGATGATGGATGGGAGGGCATACTTGGGGGGAGGGGAGGGTGGAAGTACTCAATATAGAAGCGGGACAGGATCAAGTAGGGAATGGACCAGGTGGGGGGTGGGATGATTGGGAGAGAATTATAAGCAGCCTTGTACAATATATCTACTATGATAATGTTTTGCATAGCTAGGCATGTACAGCATATACTGAATTACTTGTCTCCCAAGAGGTAATGGGTGACAAGGGAGGAAAGAAATGGATTTGAAATTCAAGGTCTTAAGATTAAATGTCTCAAATATATATATATATAATTCTATTATTAATACTCTTTTTCTTGTAATTGAGAGATAAGATGTGCAGGCATTGGGACACAAAGAGTTACCTTCCTCTAATGGAAAATTCGGAGGGGGTATGGTAGATGATATGGGAGAGAGCAGATTGGAGGAAGTGATATCTTTTGGGACTGCTATTCTGTGAGGTTGGGTAGGGGAATAACGGCGGGGGGGAAATGATTGTAACTCAAAATCTGGTGGAAATGAATGATGTAAAACAGAAGTTAAAAAATAAATAAATAAAAAGGTTCATATATAAAAAAATTAAAAATTAAATAAAAAATAAAAAATATTGCGCATAAAAAAGGAAGTGATGAAATGTTTGTTTTATTTCTTAAGTTCAGAATAAAATAAATTAAAAAAGCACTTACTATAGACAAAAGCAGTCTTAGTTTTATGGCAATGTTTCCTATGAGGGGCATAAAATGTATTTGTGTTTCTTAAAACTAAGGTTTGATAATGACCTCCTTCCTTGCCACAAGAAAAGAGACAAGAGTCATATAATCATAAATATTCATTTTGTATCTTTCCACTTTTCTCAAGAAGTTCTAGGTCTAATTTCTAGTTTCTTCTGTAGAGTCTGAATTATTTGGTCTCTCTCACATATATCTGCCTTATCCCACACAGGAACCAAAGACCATAGAGTTCTCAAACTGGTTTAAGACAAAGGAACATGGTTTATCAGTGGTAAAGAGTCTCTTGTTCTAACAGGAGCAGATTATCGTTGCATTTTTGGAGATCTCACTAAGAAAAACCAAACAAAAATCATATGATCATTAAGTATCTAGGTCACTGGTATCTTTAAAGCTTTAGTGTCAGCAGGACAAAAAACAGAACAAACAAAAGGGCAGAAGCACAATTTAAGGTCAAGTCATTAATATTCTTAGTAGTCCCAAATATCTGCCTAGAATCTATCCAGTGGTCAAAATGTTTAGATGAACCTTGGGTGAAATATAACAATCACTTGTACTAACATGTGTTGTTATGCATTTTATAGCTTTCTTGAGAGTCTCTTAGTTTACTTTTATATGAATCATACATCTATACCTATCTATATACACAGTTAAATACTGTGATGCATCTGTGATCTCAATGTAATTAGTATTCAGTTCAACTTTAATGGAACACACATCACACAATATATCTTCTATGTCACATTCTGTGTGTGTGTGTGTGTGTGTGTGTGTGTGTTTCCATATCTTCCTATAAATCCTCCTCAAGTGGTCCATTCAGCATTATGCCTGCCTAACTCAAGCTGACATTATTATGAAATCCAGTACATATGCTATCAATCTATTAGTATAATTCTTATTAGCAGACTGACCTCCTTTTCTTATTATAAAATCCTTCATTTATATTTATATGTAGGTTTTTAGGCACAAATTTTGCATTACACTGTGCCTATATATGCTTGCTATGCACCTTTGTGCACTTTTTATATAATTCTGTCACTGACAGGTTATGGTCTTCTGTGAAATAATATTTGTAATTTCTTGTCAGATCTCTCTTCATATTTCCATAAATAATATACTATATATTATAGAATTACTCTCATAGAGATTTAATAGGGTGGAGAAAGTAAGTATAAGGACAAGTAATTGCTATTTTCTAAACTGTCTTTGAAAATTAAGTCAAAATGGATGAATGATTTATTTATTTTTTTAATTTTTTTTCATTCCCAAATGCTTTATTCAATTGTGGTTTACATCATTCATTTCTGCCAGATATTGTTACAACATTTCCCCGCATTTTTCCCTACCTCCCAACCCAGAATATCAGTCCCACAGGATATCCCCTCATCGAATCTGCTCTCTCCCATATTTTCTCCCATACTCCCCTCGACTCACCCAGTAGGTCAACGTGGATCTCCCCTATTCCTGTACAACTTCTTTCCCAATTATATGCAAAATAGTATTAATAATGGCATTCATAAATTTGTAGACTTTTGGCTTTAAAACTTTGAATTCCAGGTTCATTCCCTGCCTCTCATGTCACCACCCTTACTGGGAAGATAAGCAGTTCAGTATATGTTGTGTGGGAGTAGCTATGCAAAACATTACCATAGTAGACATATTATAAAAGAATGACTATATTTCCCTCCCTCTTATCCGACCTCCCACTTGGTCTATTCTCTACTTTGATACTGTCCCTTTTCAAAAGTGGTTGCTTCCAACTTCCCTCCCCCTCTTCCCTCCCGGCCTTCCTTCCATTATCCCCCCTCTTATCCCCTTTCCCCCTACTCTCTTGTAGGGTGAGATATCCTATTTAGTATGTATATCATTCTCTCCCTGATCCAAATTCAATGAGAATAAGGTTTTGCCTTTTTGCCTTCCTGTTCTTACCCTCCCTTGTAACCACTTTCCCTTGCCTCTTCTATATGAAATAGTTTACCACATTCTGTCTCTCCCCATCTCCTCTCATTATGTTCCTCTCTCACCTCTTAATTTCACCCCTTAAGTATCATCCCTTCCTATCGCATTTGACTTTTGTGCTCTATCTATGTATACCTGTAAACATATATACACACATTAACATAAATATTCATTTGCCCATATACCTCTCTTCAACTATTTTCATATTGAGAAAAGTTTCAGGAGTTATATTTATTGTTTTTCCATGTAGGAATGTAAATAGTTCAACTTTGATAAGTTCCTTTTGATGTCTTTTCCCTGTTTACCTGCTCAAGCATCTCTTGCTTCTTTCATCTGAATGTCAAATTTTCTATTCAATTCTGTTTTTTTCATCAAGAATGTTTAAAAGTCCTCCGTTCCACTGTCTGACCATATTTTCCCCTGAAAGAGGATACTCAGGTTTTCTGGGTAGGTGATTCTTGGTTTTAATCCCAGGTCCTTTGCCCTGTGGAATATTATATTCCAAGCCTTCTGATTGCTCAGTGTAGAAGCTTCCAGATCCTGTGTTATACTGATTGCCTTACCACAGTATTCAAATTGTTTATTCCTGGCTGCTTTTAATAGTCTCTCCTTGATCTGGGAATTCTGGAACCTGGCTATAATATTCCTAGGAGTTTTCTTTTTGGAAACTTTTTTCAGGAGGTGATTGGTGAATTCTTTCAACCTCTATTTTACCTTCTGGTTCTAAAACATCAGGGAAATTTTCCTTGAGAATTTCTTGAAGGATGATTTCTAGGTTCTTTCTTTGATCATGGTTTTCAGGTAGTACAATAATTTTTAAATTATCTCTCCTGGATCTATTTTCCAGGTCAGTGGTTTTTCCCATGAGATATTTCAAATTGCCTTCTATTCTTTCATTTTTTTGGATATGTTTAACAGCACAAGCTTCCCTTTGGTGCATTCTAAATTCAAAGGAAAGATTCTCCTCAGTGAGCCTTTGAGAATCTTTTTCCATCTGCCAAATTCGGCTTTTTAAGGCATTCCTCTCCTCATTGCCTTCTTGAGCCTCTTTTGCTACTTGAGTTAGTCTATTTTAAGGTGTAATTTTCCTCAGTAAGGCTGTTGACTCTCATAATTTTCTTGCATCATTTCCATTTCACTTCCCAATTTTTCCTTCATTTCTCTTATTTGATTTTCAAAATTCTTCTTAAGGTACTCTATGGCCTTTAACCAGCTTGTATTTTCATTTGGGGTGTTTGGTGCAGGAGTTCTGACCTCACAATCCTCCTCCTGTTCCATGCTTTGACCCTCTTTGCCCCCAAAATAGGAGTCTAATGTTGAATTTTTCTGTTTATTTTGTTTCCTTAGCCTAGGCATGTTGCCACTCAATTACTTGACTTTTGGGCTTGTTGCCACAGTAGGACTCTTCCACCAGCCAGGGGAGCTTCCTTCCCAAATGCTGGGGTTGCCCCAACTGCCAGAGGTATTAGTTGGGTGCCCTACCTGAAGCCCCAACATTCTCTGGCAAGCTGGTCACACATACCAAGACCTCCATCCCAGATTGCAATCCAGATCCAAGAAGGTTAAATCAAGAGAGATTACCACTAAGACTGATTGTTGAATCCCCCTACAGTTAGCAGGGCAGGAACTGAAGGTGCAGTGTGTGTCTGCGGGTGTGCTGAAGCTTCGCAATGGCTTCTCACCCCCAGGGAATGAGGCCGACCTGCTCTCCCAACTAATTAGTCCCAAAGTCCATAGGGCACTACCCTCTCATTTTGCAGCATCTATAAGTTGGTAATTCTGGGAAGGCCACAGCTGCTGGTGTTCTAGATTCTCGACAGCCAGCTGCTGGTCCTGCCACCCTGGGGCTAAAACCTCTGACTCATGTGGTCCTGGGCTCAGCTCACAGAGCACTGTGCTGGCTGCTCCCTGTCGGCCTGCAGGACTGTCCTTTGCGGGAGGTTAGCTTCTCTGTGATATTTTGTGGGTTCTGGAGCTCCAGAGCTTGTTGAGAGTCCCCTGATAACATAATTTTGAAGTGGTGTGGGTTGGAGCTCCGTGGAAGTGCTGTTTCTACCTGGATAAATGATTTAGAAATAAAAGGCAACATCATAAGTGAAATAGGGGAACATTGAAGAATATACTCATCAGAACTATGAATAAGGGAAAAGTTTATTACCAAATAAAAGATAGATATGATATGGGAAATAAAATTAATAATTTTAGTATTTCAATTTTTCCAAATTACACGTAAAAACAATTTTAATGCTCTTTTAAGTTTTTTTTTGAATTCCACATTCTCTCCCTCCTCTGCCTGACTCATTGAGAAGGCATGCAAATTGACATAGCATATACATATGTAGTCATCAAAAACACATTTGTATTAAAGTCATTCTGCAAAAGAAAAATCAGACAAAAAAGAAAAAGAAAGATAGAAAAAAGGATCTTTGATTTGCATTTAGGTTCTATTAGTTCCACCTCTGAAGATGGACAAGATCTTTCATCATAAGTCCTACTTGGATCACCGTGTGGATGAAAATAGTTGTTATTCCTAGTAGATCATCATATAATACTGCTATTACTGTGTACCATGTTCTCTTGGTTCTGTTCATTTCACTTTACACTAATTTGCCTCTTTCCAGGTTTTTCTGAGAACATCCTGTTCATCATTTGTTTAAAAAAAATGCCCTTTATTTATTTTTAGATTTCAACACTTGTCTTTATAAGATTTTGGATTCCAAATTATCCCTCTCCCTCCCCTTCCACCTCCTCAAGAAAGCATGCAATCTGATATGCATGATTTGTATGCATAATCATATTGAACATATTTCCTCATTAGTCATGTAATGAAAGAACAGTCAAAACAAAAGGGAAAAACCAGGAGAAAGAAAAAAAAAAGAAAATAGTCTGCTTCAATCCAAATTCAGACACCATAGTTCTTTCTCTGGATATGGATAGCATTTTTCATTATAAGTCTTTTGGAATAGTACTATATTGCTGTATTGCTGCGAAGAGGTAAGTCTATCAAAGTTGGGTGCTGAACAATGACACTGTTACTGTGTACAATGTTTTCCTGGCTACGTCCACTTTACTCAGCATCAGTTCATGTAAGTCTTTCCAAGGTAATTCTGCTCATCATTTTTATGCAAAAATAGTATCTCATCATATTCATATACCAGCTTCTACACTGAGGGATTGAAGGGCATGGAATATGATATTCCCAGAGGGCAAAAGAGCTGGGATTGAAGCCAAGGGTCACCTACCCAGCAAAACTGAGTATCTTGTTTCAGGGGAAAATATGTCATTCAGTAGAATAGAGGACTTTCAAGCAGTCTTGAGGAAAAAAACAGAGTTGAATAGAAAATTTGACATCCAGACACAAGAAGCAAGAGATGCTTGAGAAGGTAATCAAGGAAAAGAAATCAAAAGGAACTTAGCAAAGTTGAACTATTTACATTCCTACATGGAAAAACAATATCTGTGTCTGATGAAACCCTTCTCATTATGAAAATAATTAAAGAAGGTTATATGGGCATATGTTTATAGGTATACTTGGATAGAGGGCACAGCTTGAATTTGATGGGAAGGGATGATACTTAAGGGGTGAAGTTAAGAGGTGAGAGAGGAAAGTGGCAAGAAGAGATGGGGAGAGATAGGGTAGGGTAAACTATCTCATGTAGAAGAGGCAAGGGGAAGTAGTTGCAGGGGAGGGGAAGAACAGGAAGGTAAAAAGGCAAAACCATATTCTCATTGAAGTTGGCTCAAAGAAAGAATCACATACATACTAAATGGGATATCTCACCCTGCAGGAGGGTAGGGGAAAGGGGGATGAGAGTTGGGGTGATGGAGGGGAGGGCATTCTAGGGGGAGGGGAGGTTGGAAGTACCCACTTTCGAAGAGGGACAGGATCAAAGTGGGGAATGGACCAAGTGGGAGGTGAGATGGGTGGGAGGGAAATATAAGCAGTCTTTTACAATATATCTACTAGGGTAATGTTTTGCATAGCTATACTTGTACAACACATACTGAATTGCTTATCTTCTCAGAGGGAGTGGGTGACAAGTGAGGAAGGGAATGGATCTGAAAATCGAAGCTTTAAAATTAAATGTTTTGGGGGCGGCTAGGTGGTGCAGTGAATAGAGCGCTGGCCCTGGAGTCAGAAGGACCTGAGTTCGGATCCGGCCTCAGACACTTATCACAAACAAACAAACAACAACAACAACAACAAAAAACAACAAAAAAAAACCTAGCCGTGTGACCTTGGGCAAGTTACTTAACCCCAATTGCCCTCCAAAAAAAAAAAGCAAAAAAAAAAATTAAATGTTTCATAAGATGTCCAGGCATTGGGGCTCAGAGATTCACCTTGCCCTAATGTCAAAGTCGAAAGGGGTGTGGGAGAAGATATGGGAGAGAGCAGATTGGATGAGGGGATAACTTGTGGGACTGCTATTATGGGGTTGTGGGTAGAGGAAAAATGGGGAAAAATTGTAACTCAAAATCTGGTGGAAATGAATGATGTAAACCAGAAGTTAATAAAGCATTTGTAAAAAATGAAAATCATTCCCCAGCTTTCTACTTCCCTTCTAATCTTGGTTATATTGGCTTTGTTTATGCAAAAATATTTTTTTAATTCAATGTAATCAAAATTATCCTTTTCACATATAATTTGCCCTGTTTCTTGTTTGGTCATAAAATCTTTCCTTCTCCATAAATCTAACAAATAAACTATTCCTTGCTCTCCTAATTTGCTTATATATCACTCTGTGTCTAAATCTTGTATCTACTTTCACATTATCTAGCTATATAGTATAAGATGCTGGTCTATGCTTAGTTTCTGCCATAATATCTTCCAGTTTTTCCAGCAGCTTGTTGGGGGTCAAACAGTGATTTTTTTTATCCCAGAATTTGGAGTCTTTAGATTTATCAAACAGCAGATTACTGTATCTTGTGTGCCTAATATATTCCACAGATCCACTGGCGTAGTTTTGCTGTCTATTTATTCTTGTAACTCACTTAACTTTTAAAAGAATTTGAATGCTATAACACTTGGTGTATATATGTTTAGGCTTGATATTATTTCATTGTCTATGGTACCTTTTAACAAGATGTAGTTTCATTCCTTTTTCTCTTTTAATTAGATCTATTTTTGCTTTTGCTTTGTGTGAGATCAGGATTGGTACCCTTTCTTTTTCTTTCTTCTGCTGAAGGAGAATATATTCTTCTTTAAGTAGTTTTCTTTTAAACAACATATTGAAATATTTTGGTTTTTAAGTCACTCTGTTATTTGCTTCCATTTCATTGGAGAGTTCATAGCATTCATATTCACATTTATGATTACTATTTCTCTACATCATCTGAGTATAGATAGATTGAAGAATACTTTGTTTATGGTCTTTATTTGGTGTGTGTATGTGTGTGTGTGTGTGTGTGTGTGTGTGTGTGTTCATGTGTATGTATGTATGTATGTATGTGTTTTTGCAACATGACTAATATTTTGTCTAATATTTAATATTTTGAATATACTTAATATTTTGAAATGTTTTGTATGGCTCCATATGTATGGTCTGTATCTTATTGCTTCTCTTCTCAAGGAATGGCAAAGCAGTGAGTATTTGTAACTCAAAATTTAAAAGAAAACTGAACATAAATTTAGTTCCCATTTAGTAAAACAAATAAAATATATTGAAATATTAATGTTTTAAAGCAATGTATAGTTTTTAGAAGTCTTGAGAATAGACCCTCCAATGCTCTCAAAATAGTTATCTCTTCCAGTGAGGACCTTCATCATTTCTTATATTATAGGAGTATATAAGATACTAATATGTCAGAATTTATTTGATTCTTTCCCTATTGAAATTATATTTTGTTTCCATTTAGTTACTAATAACAGTAATTCTACAATGCATACTTGAGTTGATATGGGACCCTGACTTTTCCTCTGTAATTCAAAATTATTTCCAAAAATATCAGACAATATCCCAGCTCGAGAAACATAGTACATTAGCATGCCTGTCTTCTTGTGGACTCCTCAACATATGGTATTTTTTTTATTTATCATTCTTGTGAAACTGTTCCTCCAAAAAATCCAACTCTAATACTTCATTGTGGTGTGAAAATTATTTTGGGTCCCTACAAACTGTGCCAGAAGGATTTAAGCCATAACAAAAAAACTTTGAGTTGTGTCATTACACCATGGTTCCTTTCTGAGAGCCAATCTTGATAAATATGAAGAGGCTTATAATCGCCAGCTGGCAACTGACAGTGAGTTCTGTGGCCATGGAAATACAGGAAGCAATGAAAAATGAAAAAAGAATGGTGTATAGTCCCATGCAACTCTCCTACTTTTTCAGTTGTAATTGGTAATTAACCAATGCCTAGATTTTCTAACATGGAAGTACCCATGTGGGAGATGCCAGGGGACTACTCCTGGGAGAAGGAACTCTGTAATTCTCTTTCACCAGTTTGGGGGCAATATCCTTTCATTGACTGCATAGCAAGAACTACTTATATTTGATACTACTAAACTGGAACACTCTCTTTCTGATGCCTTCTAGAAGAGGTTTCCTTGTTTACTCACAGCATGAACATCTTGCAGAAAATAATCGGGAAAAGCTGTATCTCCCTCCATTTAGGCCCTTTGGCCTTAAGAAATCGACTTGTGGTTTTGTTTTTTGTCATTTCTCCCTTTCATTTCCAGGTGCAGAAAGTGATTAATGTCTCAGACCCAAGAGCCTGGACATTGGTAATCTTGGAGCCAGGATCCCAGCCAGATGTTGCCTTCAATTCAGCAAAGAAACTCTGAGAAGCCAGGACTTGGACTTGGAATTTGCTCTCTCCTTACATCCCTGATATAATAGTATTTGTCTTCCCTTAGGACAAAACTAAGGGCACATTGGACTTGGAACTTGAAGGAATGAATACCATATATGAACTAAATTAAGCTGTAACTGAATTATTTTCCCTTCCCCAGATACTGAAGGATGTGGGCAGTAGGGGGAGAGGTGAGTATGCATACTGTGAGTATGGCAGAGGTACTGAAAAATATGGAAATGCTAATAATCAAAGAGTTTCTATATCATCCATATAGATTTACTAAGCTATTATTGCAATAAATGTGAAATCTTTGTCCAGTTATGAGTGAATGATAGAATCTAAGGAACTTGACTTCCTCAATTTTATATATATGCACTTATGTATGTGTGTGTCTGCACATGCACACAGGAGGTTTTGAAAATAATATTCTATAGCAGACTATTTTTAAAATAATGCAATTGATTGAAATGTAAAGAGAATACAAAATTCTACTCTACTTGCCACTGTGTACAATGCCTGGCATAGTATACAGTGAATAAATGTGAGTTCAGTGACAGACTTTATGACATAGTCAAACTTTTCAAATGCTTTTCAAATATATACATATATCATATATAAATGTTTAAATCATTTAGATAGGTATATATGTGTACAATTTTTTGTATATTTTTATACATATATATTTAAAGTGTTTTAAAATTCTTTCAGTTGTAATGGTTTGGGCTAATACCTAGATTATCTAAAATGGATAGAAAAAAAGGAAAAACACCTTTCCTACAATATAACTTTCAAGTACATTTAAAAATCATTTATAATTACTTAAAATTTATTGATGGGCAATTTTATTTGATCAATCAACCAATCAATGAGTATTTATTAAGCACTCATCTACTATGTAGCAGAAATGATTAGAGAGATTAAAATAAAAAGAATGAAACAATCCCTACTTAAGCACCCTATATTCCAGTAGAGACTTCAGGCATGCACATGAATATATAAAACATAAATGTAAAGTAAACATAATTATACCAAGAATTTAAGTGCAAGTTAGTTTGGGAGGGAGAGCACTAGCAACTGGGAAGAAGGAAAAGAGGAAAGTATTGGACCAGAAAAGCATCTTGAAGATGAGTCTTGCATTTTGTCCTAAAGGAAGACAGATACTCTTATAATGGCAATGTAAGGAAAGGGCAAATCCCAAGCATGTGAAAGAGTCATTGCAGTCACAGAGATTGGGAACATAGTGTTATATATGTGAGGAATAAAGATAAGGCTAGTTTTTCTGGATTTCAGAGGGTTGGTCGAGGAGTAACATCCAATGAGGGTGGAAAGATAGATTAGGGATGTGCTATATAGGGTTTTAAATGATAAATAGAGGAGTTTATATTTATCTTAAAGGAAATAGGAAGTCACAGGAGTTAGTTGAATAGAAGAGTCAGTTACATGGACACATTTATACTTAAGGACAAACATTGGTTGCATTTGGTAATATGAATTGGGTAAGAAAGGTTTATCAAGAGGTGTTTGGAAATGATCTACTTGGGAAAAGAAGCCAAGATGGCAGTGTAGAAGCAGGAAATTCCATGACCTCCCTCCACAACCACCTCAAATACCTATAAAATATGACTTTAAACAAATTTTAGAGCTGCAGGATCCACAAAGTGACAGAGAGGAACAAATCTCCTACTGAAGGTAGCCTGGAAAGCCAACAGGAAGGGTTCATCAGCAGTACACTGGGAGCCAAGAATAGTCCCCTGTGAGCCACAAGGTTTTGACCCCAGGGCAGCACCAACCAGCAGCAGCTGGAGCAGACTTCAGGAGAGTGAATCACCAGCAGCTGTGGTGGTTTACAGACTTTTCAACACATGAACACCAAAAAGAAAGCAAAAGGTCAATCTAGAATTATGCTGTAAGGAAGAACTTTGGTTCAGCCCCTAACCCCAGGGTGAGAGGTGGCAGAGGGAAAGTGGCTTTGACTATGGCATCTACTATATGGCTGCCTCAGGAGCTCCTGGCCTACAAATCATAGTGGGACCAAGGGACCATTCAGAGGATAATCACTCTTTCTTTGACCTGCTTAGATCTGGGTCTCCTTCTTAGGTGGTGGTCCTGGGGTGAAAAACACCAATTTTCCAGTGTGATGTCTGTAGAGAGGGCACCATCCTCAGACCTCTGACAACATTTGTGAAAAGCCCAGATATTTGGGACAAAGCTCTCCTCCTGGAAGCAAAATTCTACCATGGAAGAGAATAATTCCTTCAGAATTAGATTGGAGCAAATGGAAGCTAATGACTTTATGATGATACTATTAAACAGATGCAAACAAATGAAAAAAATAGAAAGCAACATGAAATATCTCTTGGGAAAAACCATTGACCTGGAAAAAAGATCCAGGAGAGAAAATTTAAAAATTGTTGGCCTACCTGAAAGCCATGATCAATAAAAGAACCTAGATATCATCCTTCAACATATTCTCAAAGAAAATTGCCCTGATGTTTTATTCCCAGAAACCAAAATAGGAATTGAAAGAATTCAAAGATCACTTCTTGAAAAAAATATCACCCAAAGAAAACTCCTAGGAATATTATAGGCAAATCCCAGAGTTCCCAGGTCAAGGAGAAAATATTAAAAGCAGCCAGGAAGGAGCAATTTGAGTATTGTGGAAACACAATCAGGATAACACAAGATCTAACAGCTTCTAAATTAAGGGATCAGGGCTTGGAATAAGATATTCCAGATGTCAAAGGAGCTGGGATTAAAACCAAGAATCACCTACCCAGAAAAACTGAGTATAATCTTTCAAGCGATATTATGGTCACTCAATGAAATAGAGGAGTTTGGAGCATTCTTTTTTAAAATTATATTTTATGTTGATTTTTAGTTTACATTATTCATTTCCACAAGATTTTAAATTACAAATTTTCTCCCTGTCTTTCCCTTACCCACCACCCCAAAACAGTTATCTTACTCTATGTCCCCTCCCCCAATCTCCTCCCTCTTATATACTCTCCTATCCCCCCTCTGACTTTCTGGTAGGGCAAGATGGATCTCCACACCCACTTGCATACAATAATAATAATAATAATAATAATAATAATAATAATAATAATAATAAATTTTAACAATTGATTTTAAAACTTTGAATTCCAGATTCTTTCCCTTCCTCCATCCTCACCCAAATTTATGGGGAAGATAACCAATTCAACATAGGTTGTACATGTGTAGCTAAAACAAAACAAAACAAAACATTTCCATAGTGGATATATTGTGAAAGACTGACTACATTTCCCTCCATCCTATCCTGCCTCCTACTTGTTATTTTCTCTACATTGACCATTTCCCTTTTCAAAAGTGTGTGCTTCTAATTACCCTCTCCCCCAATCTGCTCTCCCCTCCATCATTCCCAATCTCATCCCCTTTCCCCCATACTCTCCCGTAGAGTGAGATAACAAGTTTAGTGTGTATGTCATTCCCTCCCTAAGCCAAATTCAATAAGAGAAAGGCTGACCTATTCCCTTTTTCCTTCCTGTTCTTCCCCCTCCATTGTAGCAATTTTCCCTTGCCTCTTTTATGTGGGACAATTTACCCTATTCTGTCTGTCCCCATCTTCCCTAATTATATTACTCTTTTACTACTCAATTTCACCTTTTTATTATCATCCTTTCCTATTCAATTGATCCTGTGCCCTCTATGTATAACTGTACACATATATACGCCCACTCACATATGTATTCATATGTTTATATACCCTCCTAAATAGACATATATATGTATGTAAACATATATGTATTATATAAATATATTTTCTTCAACTATCCTCATAATGAGAAAAGTTTCATCAGTTAAAATTATCATTTTTCTGTGTAGGGATATAAATAGTTCAAATTTGATAAGTTGTTTATGATTTCTTTTCCCTATTTGCCTTTTCATTCTTTTCTTTCTTATTGTATATAATGTCAAATTTTCTATTAAACTCTGGTTTTTTCATCAAGAATGCTTGAAAGCCCTCTATTTCATTGAATGACCATATTTTCCCCTGAAACACTATACTCAATTTTGCTGGGTAGGTGATTCTTGGTTTTAATCCCAGCTCCTCTGACCTCTGGAATAACATATTCCAAGCCCTTTAGTCCCTTGATGTAGAAGCTGCTAGATCCTGTGTTATCCTGAGTGTGTTTTCACAATATTCAAATTATTTCTTCTTGGCTGTTTTAAATAATTTTTCCTTGATCTGAGAACTTTGGAATCTGGATATAATATTCCTAGGAGTTTTCTTTTGGGCATCTTTTTCAGGAGGTGATTGTGGATTCATTTAACCTCTATTTTGCCCATTGGTAATAAAGCAAAAGTGCAGTTTTCCTTGAGAATTTTTTGAATGATGATTTCTTGGCTTTTTTTTCATCATGCCTTTAAGGTAGTCCAATAATTTTTAATTATCTCTCTTGGATCTGTTTTCCACATCATTTTCCATATCCATGAGATATTTCACATTGCCTTCTACTTTTTCATGTGTTTAGATCTGTTTAATAATATCTTGATTTCTCATGAAGTCATTACCTTCCATTTGCTCCAATGTAATTCTGAAGGGATTATTCTCTTTGGTGAGCTTTTGAGATTCCTTTTCCATCTGGCAAGCATGGCATTTTAAGGTATTCTCCTCCTCATTGTCTTTTTGAGCTACTTTTGCCATTTTAGTTAGTCTGTTTTTAAGGTGTTATTTTCCTCAGTCAGGTTGATGACTCACTTTTCATGATTTTCTTGCATCATTCTTATTTCTCTTCCCAATTTTTCCTCCACTTCTCTTATTTGGTTTTCAAAATCCTTCTTGAGCTCCTCTATGGCGTGTAACTAGTTCATATTTTCATTGGAAGCTTTTGGTGTAGGAATTCTGACTTCATTGTCTTCCTCCCATTCCATGTTTTGATTCTTTTTGACCCCCAAAAAGGAATCTAGAGTAGGATTGCTGTGCTTACTTTGCTTCTTTTGCTTGCTCATGTTGCCCCTCAATTACTTGACTTTTGAGCTTTTGACCACACTAGAAATCTCCTTCCAGAGAGGAGGGCTTTGTCCTCAATTGCTGGCATTTTCACAGCTGCCAGAGCTATTAGTTAGATGCCCTCTCTGAATCCTCCACAGGCTCCAGCACATCATCACACACCCATGACTTCCACCCAAGACAGTAATCCAGATCCAAGCATGTTAAAGCAAGAGTGATTACCCCTCAGAATGGTAGCTTGGTTCTCCTACAATCTGTAGGCCAAGAGCTCTGAAGCAGCCACATGACAACGGGTGAACACCACAGTGCCTCCACCACTTCTCAGCTTCTCATCCCAGGGGCAGAGAACAGACCACACTCAGTCCCCCTGTTCCCACAAAGTCCACACTGACCTTTTACTTTGCCTTTGGTATATATGGGTTGATAATTTGGGAAACTGCCACCACTGCTGGTGATCCACTCTCCCAAAGTCCACTCCAGTTGCTGTTGTTTGGGGCTGCTCTCAGGCTAAAACCCCTGGCTTATTCAGTAGCTTATTCAGCTACTCCCAGCTCATTGTGATGGACCCTTCCTGCTGGCCTGTTGAACTGCCTTCAGTGGGATATTTGTTTCTCTATGTCACTTTGTGTGTTCTGTAGCTCTAAAGTTTGATTAGAGTCATATTTTACATGTATTCAAGGTGGTTATGGGGAGAGCTCACAGAATTTTCTTGCTTCTATGCTGCCATCTTGTCTTTTTAGCATTGTTGATTAAAAAAAAAACAGAGTTAAATAGAAAATTTGAGTTTCAAATACAAGAAGCATGGGAAGGTAAACAGGGAAACGAGATAATAAGGAACTTGTTAAAATTGAACTATATAAATTCATACATGGTAAAATGATAATTATAACTGTTGAGGATAGTTGAAGGTAATATACATATATATGCATGTGTGTGTGTGAGTGTATGTATCCATACATATATATGTTTATGTAGGAGGGTATATGTGCATATAAATACATATGTAAGTGTGTGTATACATGTGTACATGTATACATAGACAGAGGGCATAAGATTAGTTAAATAGGAAGGGATGATATCTAAAAAGTAAAATTAAGAGTTGAGAGAAGAATATTATGAGAGGAGATAGGGAGAGATAGAATATGGTAAATTGCTTCATAGAAAAGAGGCAAAAGAAAACTTACAATGGAGAGGAATGGGAGGGCAAAATGGAATGGGTCATTCTTACTCTCGTTGAATTTTTCTTAAGTAGGGAATAACATAAACACCAAATTGGGTATCTTACCCTATAGGAAAGCAAGGGGGTAGTGGGGGGAATCAAATCTTATTTTTAGAAACAGAACATATGAAACCCACAGTGGGAGGAACTTGCTGATGAAACAGGAAGGGGTGGAACAGAGAGGAGTTAATAACCATATATAAGGAGAAATACAAGCTAGGTAAGAGCAGAATTGAGAGAAGGAAGGAGGGAGGGACAGAATTTGCAGCTTGAAACAAAACAATACATGTTAAAAAAAGTATATATATATATATATATATATATATATATATATATATATATATATATATATATATGTTTGCTTTTTGGAGGGCAATTGGGGTTAAGTAACTTGCCCAAGGTCACATGGCTAGGTTTTTGTTTGTGTGTGCTTTAAGCGTCTGAGGCCGGATCCGAACTCATGTCCTTCTGACTCCAGGGCCATTGCTCTACTCACTGCGCCACCTAGACACCCCATGAAATATATTTTTAAAAAGAGTTGAATTGGGGTGGCCAGGTGGCACAGTGAATAGAGCACTGACCCTGGAGTCAGTAGGACCTGACCTCAAATTTGGCCTGAGATCCTTAATACTTACTAGTCATGTGACCTTGGGAAAGTCACTTAACCCCAACTGCCCTGCCTTCCCCATTCCAAAAAGCAAAAAAAAAAAAAAAAGAGTTGGATCATTTTCTTTTTTCTTCTTTTTTTCCCCAGTATTTATTTACAGATACTTCAACTTGTTTACTAGATCTAAGGATCATATTTCTGTTTTTAAAATTATTTTTCCAGTTGATTATGTTAAAAATAATTTTTCTTTTTTTCTAGAATCTTTGGTGATTTCATTTCCCTAATTTGCCCTTAATGTTTATGTTTTGAGTCCCTCTCCTGTGATTGTAGCTTCCTTGGGGGCTTTGTCTCAAAGAATTTTACCGTTTTCTCATGATTCACAATTCAACAGTGTGGGTGTTTGCTCCTAGAAACTTTTGGTGTTTTGTAAATTATGTGTATAATTTTATTAAAAATCCATTTAAATCAGGTTGTTATGGGTTATTCAGTTTATCTTTTTGTGACAGAATAAAGTTCTCTGCTTTTTTATTTCTAACTTGTTGACTTTGTACTCCATATTTTATTTAAAAATTGTCTACAGTCTTCCAAAAAAATTCTTCCCTATGTATTGCTACTTTTCATATAATTTATTTTCTGTTTTTTTTAAAGCCCCTCTTTTTCTCATTGGTGATTGTGACCTGCTTCTCAGGATATATCACCATAAATTATTTATATCATTAAAATTTCTAGGGCTTATCTTTGATGACTATTTTGTTTGGGGAAGGTGAGGGAAATTAAACTGATCTCTGTGGTATAGAAACTCCCCAAGGAGGTGATTACAGATTGGTTTGTACCTAGATCTCTTAGAGAAATCCATTCTGCTTTATCTGGGTTTATATCACTG
This sequence comes from Gymnobelideus leadbeateri, assembly GCA_011680675.1. NCBI lineage: Eukaryota > Metazoa > Chordata > Mammalia > Diprotodontia > Petauridae > Gymnobelideus > Gymnobelideus leadbeateri. Next base: position 103,485 of record WOXC01011931.1, on the reverse strand, counting down.
CATGTCTTCCTGTGTCAATGTTATTGTATTTCTCCATCTAATCAACATCAATACTTATAACCTGTTACTAAGTATTAGGAGTCAGCTTATATCATTCCTGAGAAGAAGGAGGAAAATTTTAAGCAAAATCAAAACTCAGAACAAACTCATGGAGGTTTGTCCTGTAGGACATAGAATAGTTTGGGTACAATTTGGAGGAACAAAATTTTTCCTCAATCCTCCTCTCATTTATGAAAGCTTTGCATTAAATGGAGGCATATATTTAATCTCCATTTTTATAATTTAAATTATCTTTTTGTTGTGTGTACTTGTTTTTTAAGATGGTAGAAGTACAGATGGGGAGTAGTCCGAAAGATCAACCAATAACCACTTACTCTTGTATTATTACAATATATGACTTAAGGAATTGTATGGATTTATATGAATTTAAGATTTTAGAATGCTAGACTAAAAAAATGCATTCTGACATGTTATCTTGGACTCACCCCCAAGAGATCATTCTGTAAATGACACTAATAAGGTCTATCTGCAGAATAATCTCTCTGGAATTATATGTGAACGTATAATAAAAAAATACCATAGGCATCATGAAGAAAACAATGTTAGCATATTGGTTTGCAATATTATCCTATAACACTACAACATCACTGCCTACTAAACACCTTTCATGTATCTCAGGAAAGATTGCTCCTTTAAAATAACTCAAGCTGACCTCAGATCACTCTGGGATCCAGGCACCTTATAAGCTGCTAAATACAGTCAGACAACTAAAAGGAAGGCTGTGCACTGATATTAATGTCAGAGGATAATAAAATATCAACTACTAAAACCACATAGGAAAGATTATTTCAATGATAGTTTGCTGGCAATTTTAAATTCATTTGAAGCCAGTTAATGTCAGACTTCTCCCTTATAATAGTACTAAGAAAAATGAAAGGGTCATTTACTGTGAGAAGTCAGGAACCTCTCTCAGGAGTCCTATTCCTGATTTGCTTAGGGACTTAACACAAGTCAGTTAACCTCTCACTGCTCCCCAGGTTCCTCATCTGGAATGCTGAAATGACAGTCATAATAGAGTAGAATACTTTTGTAAAATCAGTGCCAGGGGATATGAAAAACATTACTCTGCATATAGAAGGGAAGTAGTATAATTTATGTTACTAACAAAACTTATTATACCAAACTATTACCCCATCTACTTTTGTTTCTGTAATCAGGATTTAAGACATATTTTATTAAGAATCTATATACTAATAAATACTTTTTGTCATAGGGCTCTATTATACTTCCAGGCAACTTTAGAGGAAGGCTGTGAAGAGTTTTTTGAAGGTCTTAGAGGAAAGACTCACAAACATGCACAAAGTTATTTGCACATACATTGCGGAAATATTATTGGGGCTCATGAAAATAGATCCTAGCAGGTCCTTAATCACAACTGCACAGAGTGATAGTTTGCTGAATTGAATGCTACATTGGGTTAAAGGTTAGGAAAGTCAGGCAGCATGGCCAAAGATGGTATCCCATGAATAATGCATAATTATAGACTGAATCACATAATTAAACAATTCCATTCTGATTGCTACTTTTCTTTATCTGACGGCAAAATTCAACACATCAGTGACATTTATATCAAATTCTATGGCTTTCAGAATGGTGAAGAAAATTGATTGATTAAATACTGCTAGGTGCTTTTTAATGGTCACTGCAGGAGTACTGTCACACCAATTTGCCTTTTAATCCTATCCGTCTTTGCAGCTTGCATTTGAGAAAATTCATGTAAAAAAAGTGTTAGTTCATTTGTGCAGACAGCTGACTTCTCAGTCTTTCATTTATTTCCTCATCTGCAACAAAAGCAGGGCATTTGCTATCAAAACTTTCATTTGAAATCAGGGTTTTCTGGATTATAGTAATTATGTTTAAAATAATTTGCTAGACTTGCTGGTAAAAACACATGTTGCATGGTGTCTTCTGCAATCTTTCTCGTTGATCCCTCAAATTATTAAAGTTTGTATTGCCAAGCCTGCTGTGAATTTTCTAAACAAAAGGGGAAATCTCTTCCCTTTACACATGTTCAACTCTATTATCATTAAGCTAATTACACACACACAGACACACACACACACACATAAGGAAAGGAAAATAGACTCCCCAAATGATTAGAAGAGTACTATGGTTTGTGATAGAAAAAAAAAATAAAAAAGACTATGGCTAAACCGCAAGTTATTGTGATACCATTACAGCAATTACACACTGTAAGAAAATTACTTCATTAGCATAATGTTATGAAGATTTCAACAGACATAACTACAAATCATTTAGTTAAATCATGCTCTGTGAGTCAGGTTATAGATCATAAAGGGTTACTTTAGTCAACTAAAAGTAGATGAACTTTTCTCAATTACAATACCATAATGGTATCATGGCATACAGGTTATCAGGAAGAAAAGAGGTTACCCTATCTACAAAGAAAAGTAGGGTATCATAATGGGCAGGATATTGTAATGTATTTACTATTAGAGAAACAGAGTTTTAGAGATGTAAGAGACCTTAGACCTTAGAGTCTAGACCTCATCTAGTCTGACTAATTCATTTTACAGTTTAGGAAATTGAGTCTGAGAAGTTATGTGACACACTTAGATCACATAAATAGTGAAATAAGATAGAATTTCAAACTAGGTCCCCTACCTTTGGAGTCATTGACCTTTCCACTACACCATGTTACTTCAAGCCCCCTCAGATACTTTTGATAACTGATCCTAGGCATTTCAACCAACTATTCTCAGCTTCTTTTCCACATTTTTAAACAAGGAAAACAAAAACACATACCCTACAGGTTTTTTGTGAGGTTGAAATGGGGAACAAACCTGTAAAGTTCTTTATATACCTTGACATGTGGCATAAGTGTGAGCTATTAGTATAAATTACTATACAATAATAGCCTGATGATTTATAAATCCTCTATTAAAATGGAAAAGACAAAAAATAAAAATCAGTGACCAAAATTAGAGAAATAAAATAAAAGGGAAATACTCTACTGGAAAAAATAGGGGCCTGAAGATCAGGAGACCTGGGTTGTCATTCCAATTCTACCATAAATCTGCTTTGTGACTTAAAATGTCACCACAGGTTTTCTGTGTCTTTCTAGTCCTATCAAGAAAACAGGGAAAATATTCTTTGTTTTACGTACTTCTCAGAGCTGTTTTGATAATATATAACTCGATATGGGAAACATGACTGGTCATAATGTATATCCTCAATAGGTTGTGTAAAGAGACCCTGAGGTCACAGATGAATTTCTGGAAACCCCTATTGATGTAGATAACTTTAAATGAAGGGTTAGTTAGTTATGATATAGGCATCCTAGGTATGTTCAGAGTAACTTTTCATCAGGATGATCTCACGGTGAACACTTTTTTCCCCACTGTACTTTCAAAGGCTTTCTCTTAAGTCAGAAGACTGTAATCTTCAGTGGTGCAGGGAGTAGCCAAACCAGTAAAACCACAGATACTAATAAAGTTATCTGAAAGTACTCTGAAAACTAAAAAACCACTAATTGTTAATATCTAATAAAAGCAAGTGGTACAAGATTGAAATCTAATAATTATATCTATATACATACATAATAATTTAAGATTCAGTGAATATTATTTTACATATCATAATTAAAGATTCTCAATGTATTTGAAAATCCCTTCTTATTTCTTCACGAATGCTGTTTTTATTTCTTTATTTTCACCTTCTAGTATCCTGTGGAACTTTTGATTAAGTTTAATGCAATAAGCATTTTTAAATGATCACAATGTTTAAGAAACTATGCTAAATTTTGATGATAAAAAATGAGCAAAGATATAAACACTACCTATAAGGAGCTTATAGTTTAGTACAGATGAAAAGGCATGTATATGAATGAGTAGCAACTGAGACAAAGTACGGTGGAAGAAACACTGAGAAGTAGATGTGTATTATCAATTTGAAGAGCTAAAGATTTTTTTTTTCCATTTTATGTAAAGTGTTATCAATAAAATGTTACTAAGTAAGATCTTTAAGAGAGATTTCAAAATACAGAAATGGGAGAAAGGTAATTCCATCCTTGGAAAAGGGGACCTCATGAACATAGGCAAGAAGCATCATGGAAAATTCAGATAGGCTAGATTGTTTCCTATGTAATGGGAAAATAGCTAAAATAAAGCTGGAAAGGTGAGTTGGATTCATATTTTAGAAACTCTTCAATTCCAGATGAATTTATAATATATTTTGACAATGAGTTATTAAATTGTTCCTAGCAAATGAATGGTAAGATTCAAGCAATATATTAAGAAGCTTTCAAGGAGACACATTTGACAGACAGTTTGTAAAAGGAAAGAGTTTCAGAAAAATCTAGGAAGATATTTATTAACTGTTACAAAGTGAAGTGAGCATACCCTGTGTAAAAATGTAATTGGGGATGCTGCTTCTGTATTTTATTCATCAGGATGTGGACACCTATGTATCAGCACACTTTATAATTTTATAATAAATAATAATATAATAAATTATGATAAATAATAATGTAAGTAAATGATAAATTTAAGAGATGACCTTCTTTGTTCTCGGAGTAAACCCAGAGAATGCCTCTTGCTGTGTGAACAACTACAAGGCCAGATGAAGCTACATTAAGGATAAGGTACCTTAACGCAAAACACTATCTTGAAAAATAGGAATTTTCTTATATTAATGGTAAAGGAAATATAGATATCCTGAGTTGTTTTTTCAATTGCTAAAAATATTTAAAGCTCATCATTCTTTTACCAAATGAGGTATAAAGAAAATAGGCAGAAGCGTCTCCAAAATGAGAGGAATGGGAGATGTAAGCAGGGGCGGAGACTCACATGAGTGGTATAGGTGCTCCAGATAGGCTGTAAACCCTGCAGTACCTAGCCAATAGGGAATAGGGGAGGGAAATTCAAATCAGGGATAGGGATAAAAAGCTGTGTATTTGTATTAAATGTACGTGCCTACTTGTTTGTCACCAATCCTTGCAAGAACATTAAATAAATATCCTTCCTGATTTGCCATTGGCCACATGGAGTTCTTGGTAAGACAGTTGTTTCTTATAGCCTGAAAAGCAATTTTATAAAGTACCAGCAATATTTTAATCAAATGTGAAAAAATAGTAACTCTAACACAATGTCCAGCTATAAAGGACTTGTAATGAAACATGCTATCCACCTCCAGAAAGCACTGAACTCTGAAGTGCATATTGAACCATATTTTCTTCTTCTTCAACCCTATGGTCTGCGCCACCTGTGGGCAAGTCACTACAGTTCCCAATATATACTCACCTGTTGCTTCATCACTTGCCTGTTGCCATAGGACTTTGAGTTAGGTAAAAATGGTAAAAGGGTATGGGTGATGTCTTTTGATTTGTGCATAAATTAGATTTAAGTGATGTAGCATTACATAAAGTCATTGACCTCATTCTCTCTTCCAGAATCTGTTCATTGACAAAGTCAAGATGGCTGGTGATGGCTCAAGATGCATTAGATGACCTTGGCATCTTTGATTTCTGACCAAGTTCTAAGTGCTCCATGATGCCTACTTCAGCTGCTTTCACGACTATTAGAAAATATGGTTCTCATTCACCCATTCCACCAGGATGTAGTCTTCACATACTTGTGAAAGACACCCCCCTAACTCACTAATAGGTTTGAGACCCCTCAGTTACCCTCAACCTGGTTTAATCCCACAGCTGAAATGGTTTATCAGGTCTGGCTTCTGTACATGCTACAGCTTCTTAGAGACACAGGTGACTGGTGGATCAGGTGGACATGACAGGTAAAAACCAACCCTGAAAATTACTCTGTAGCCCTCACACCACAGATATTACTCTTCCTAAACATACCCTGCACCAGAAAGTTGATAGCAATCTATGACTTACTATATATTCTTAGAGAAGTTTAAGTGAATTCTCATGGTCATCCAGCTATGATTCAGAAGACAAATCAGAAGTCAGCTCTTTCTGACTTCTTTTTTTAAATATATTTTAAAAGAGTTAACTTTTATTTATATTTTGTAATTTCATCTATATTGCATCACTTTTCTTTTCTTTTTTTAAACAAATGCTTTATTAACTTCTGTTTTACATGATTCATTTCCGCCAGATTTTGAGTTACAATCATTTTCCCCCCATGTTTTCCCCCTACCCACCCTTCCAGAATAGCAGTCCCGCAAGATATCACTTCCTCCAATCTGCTCTCTCCCATATCTTCTCCTATACCCCCTTCGACTTTTCCATTAGAGGAAGGTGAATCTTTGTGTCCCAATGCCTGCACATCTTATCTCCCAATTACAAGAAAAAGAGTATTAATAATAGTATTTGTGGGGGCGGAGCCAAGATGGCGGAGTAGAAACAGCTCGTCCAAGCCTCTCTGCCCCCAGATTCTCCACAAACGATGTAAAAAAGGACTCTGAAAAACTTCTGGAGCCCCAACACCCACAGAACGACACAGAGAAGCTAACCTCCCCGCTGAGGACAGCCCAGCACCCTGCAGGAAGGACCAGCGCAGCGGTCTGGGAGCCGGCAACGCACAGAGCGCAGGCGGAGCCGAGCCGAGCCTAGCCGAGGCCAGGTCCACGTGAGCCGAGGTTTTAGCCCCAGGGCGGCAGGGCCAGCAGCCGGCTGGAGGAACCCCAGAACACCAGGAACTGTGGCGACCCCAGAATTATCAACATAGACTTGCCTAGGACAAAGTAAGAGGTTAGTGTCCTATGGACTTTGGGACCTGTATTTGGGGAATGCGTCAGCTCCCTCCCCTGGGGGCTAGAAGCCACTGAGGAGACACGCCATTTTGTAGTTTTCAGAGGCATTTCCGGCTCCCAGCCTACAAATCGTGGGGAGATCCAGCGATCAGTCTTGGGGGGTAATCGCTCTTGCTTTAACCTCCCTGGATCTGGATTGTGATCTAGGGTGGAAGTTGTGGGTGGGTTTACAGCTTGCCAGAAACGGAAGTTGCCCCCCACACGTTCGGGATGAAAATTCCTCTATCTGGCCTTAAAGCCATAGTGTGGCAACAAGCCCAAAAGTCAAGCAATTAAGTGGCAACATGCCAAGGCAAAGGAAACAGAAAAATGCAACCCTAGACTCCTATTTTGGGGGCATAGAGCGGGAAAAGGACTGTGAGGTCAGAAGTCCTGCTCCAAAAGCCCCAGGGGAAAACATGAGTGGGTTGCAGGCCATAGAGGACCTTAAGAAGGACTTTAAAAATCAAATAAGAGAAGTGGAGGAAAAATTGGAAAGAGAAATGAGAAGGATGCAGGAAAAGTATGAAATGAGGGTCAACAGCCTGACTGAGGAAAACAACACCTTAAAAAATAGACTAGCTCAAATGGCAAAGGAGGCCCAAAAGGGCAATGAGGAGAAGAATGCCTTAAAAAGTCGAATTTGCCAGATGGAAAAAGAATCTCAAAAGTTCACTGAGGAGATTCATTCCTTCAGAGTTAGACTGGAGCAAATGGAAGCTAGTGACTTTATGAGAAATCAAGATGCTGTTAAGCAGATCCAAACAAATGAAAGATTAGAAGGCAATGTGAAATATCTCATGGGAAAAACCACTGACCTGGAGAATAGATCCAGGAGAGACAATTTAAAAATTATTGGACTACCTGAAAGCCATGATCAAGGAAAGAACCTAGAAATCACCCTTCAAGAAATTCTCAAGGAAAACTGCCCTGATGTTTTAGATCCAGAGGGCAAAATAGAGGTTGAAAGAATCCACTGATCACCTCCTGAAAAAGATCCCAAAAAGAAAACTCCCAGGAATATTATAGCCAGGTTCCAGAATCCCCAGATCAAGGAGAAAATACTACAAGCAGCCAGGAAGAAACAATTTCAATATTGTGGAAACACAATCAGAATAGCCCAGGACCTGGCAGCTTCTACACTGAGGGATCGAAGGGCATGGAATATGATATTCCAGAGGGCAAAAGAACTGGGAATGAACCCAAGGGTCACCTACCCAGCAAAACTGAGTATTTTGTTTCAGGGGAAAATATGGTCATTCAGTGGAATAGAGGACTTTCAAGCATTCTTGAGGAAAAACCAGAGTTGAATAGAAAATTTGACATCCAGACACAAGAAGGAAGAGATGCCTGAGAAGGTAATCAGGGAAAAGAAATCAAAAGGAACTTATCAAAGTTGAACTATTTACATTCCTATATGGAAAAGCAATAACTGTGACTGATGAATCTTTCTCACTATGAAAATAATGGAAGAAGGGTGTGTGGTCATATGAATACATATGTGAATGTGTGTGTATATGGTTACAGTTATATATGGATAGAGGGCATAGGTTGAATTTGTTGGGAAGGGAGAATACTCAAGGGATGAAATTATGAGGTGAGAGAGGAAAGTGGCAAGAGGAGATGGGGAGAGACATGGTAGGGTAAACTATCTCATGTAGGGGAAGTGGGTGCAAAGGAGGGGGAGAATAAGGAAGGCTAAAAAGGCAAAACCACATTCACATTGAATTTGGTTCAGGGAGAAAATGACATACATACTAAATGGGATATCTCAACCTGCAGCAGGATAGGGGGAAGGGGGATGAGAGGAGGGATGATGGATGGGAGGGCATCCTTGGGGTGAGGGGAGGTTGGAAGTACCCACTATAGAAGAGGGACAGGATCATGTAGGGAATGGACCAGGTGGGGGGTGGGATGAGTGGGAGGGAATTATAAGCAGCCTTGTACAATATATCTACTATGATAATGTTTTGCATAGCTAGACATGTACAACATATACTGAATTACTTATCTCCCAGAAGGAATGGGTGACAAGGGAGGAAGGAAATGGATCTGAAATTCGAGGTCGTAACATTAAATGTTTCAAATATATATAAATACTATTATTAATACTCTTTTGCCTATAATTGGGAGATAAGATGTGCAGGCATTGGGACACAAAGATTCATCTTCCTCTAATGGAAAGTCGATGGGGGTATGGGAGAAGGTATGGGAGAGAGCAGATTGGAGGAAGCGATATCTTGTGGGACTGCTATTCTGGGAGGTTGGGTAGGGGAATAATGGGGGGAAAATGATTGTAACTCAAAATCTGGCGGAAATGAATGATGTAAAACAGAAGTTAATAAAGTATTTGTTTAAAAAAAAATAATAGTATTTGTATATATTTGAAACATTTAATCTTAAGACCTTGAATTTCTGATCCATTTCCTTCCTCCCTTGTCACCCATTCCCTCTGGGAAGATAAATAATTCAATATATGTTGTACATGTCTAGCTATGCAAAACATTATCATAGTAGATATATTGTATAAGGCTGCTTATAATTCCCTCCCACTCATCCCACCCCCCACCTAGTACCTTCCTTACTTGATCCTGTCCCTCTTCTATAGTGGGTACTTCCAACCTCCCCTCCCCCAAAGGATGCCCTCCCATCCATCATCCCTCCTCTCATCCTCCTTCCCCCTATTCTGCTGTAGGTTGAGATATTCCATTTAGTATGTATGTCATTCTCTCCCTGAAACAAATTCAATGAGAATGTGGTTTTGCCTTTTTGCCTTCCTGCTCTACCCCTCCCCTGCAGACACTTCCCCTTGCTTCTTCTACATGAGATAGTTTACCCTACCTTGTCACTCCCCATCTCCTCTTGCCACTTTCCTCTCTCACCTCATAATTTCATCCCTTGAGTATTCTCCCTTCTCAACAAATTCAACCTATGCCCTCTATCCATATATAACTCTAACCATATACACACACATTCACATATGTATTCATATGACCATACACCCTTCTTCCATTATTTTCATAGTGAGAAAGATTTCATCAGTCACAGTTATTGTTTTTCCGTATAGGAATGCAAATAGTTCAACTTTAATAAGTTCCTTTTGATTTATTTTCCCTGATTACCTTCTCAGGCATCTCTTGCTTCTTGTGTCTGGATGTTACATTTTCTATTCAATTCTGGTTTTTTCCTCAAGAATGCTTGGAAGTCCTCTATTCCACTGAATGACCATATTTTCCCCTGAAACAAAATACTCAGTTTTGCTGGGTAGGTGACCCTTGGGTTCATTTCCAGCTCTTTTGCCCTCTGGAATATCATATTCCATGCCCTTCAATTCCTCAGTGTAGAAGCTGCCAGGTCCTGTGCTATTCTGACTTCTTCTAGCATTCTATACACTAAGTCATGCTCCCTCTAAAATAGTCACATATATATATATAAATGCAGGTTTTATTAATTAGATAGATATTAGAATATAAGATCCACAAGCTCATGAAGAGTTGAAAATACCCCCTCTCTGATATGATCCATCTTCCCTTGGGCACAATATTATCATCCACATTCAGAATAACATTTCTTCTAACTCCACAGTTCTTAGGAAGTTAACCCCTTTCTCTCACCCAGAAGAGACTACATACCTCACTATGTCAATGAAAGTCAAGATAGTCAAGATCCTCTACATTGTGACTTGACTTGTGTGTTGAAGGATAGCAGCAGTGATCAATCCAGAGAGAACTAATTGCTAACATTTACTATCATAAAATATAGAGTGATGAGTCAACTTTAGGAACAATGTGGTAAAGTCAACGGCAGAATGTTGCCCAGAATGCAGTGAGAGAAGACAAAAAGAAAAGTGAGTAAATCTATGAATGTCTTCACTTATGTCTTCAAATATCTGTTCAGTTGTAACTTTCATTCCCTTACTCAAATCTTCAGTGCCTTCCTATATTTTTTAGGTTAAATACAAACATTTTATCCTAGAATTTAAGGACCTCGGCAACTAAAATTCCACTTACCTTTCTAGTCTTATTTCATTGTTTCCCCTCACCAACAACATATTTCTGGAAAACATATTTATTCTCCCTTCACTCATCTCTTTCTATATTTTCCTGATTTTACACAGTTGTATAGACAATTACTGTGCATAGAACACATGATTCTTCCGCTTTTTTTTTTTTTTTTGCCTCTTGAAAGCTAAAAATTCCAGGTCTGGTGTCACAGTCTCCATCAGATATAGTTCTCAAAAGTTAAAAGTATCATCTTCCCTCGTTGGAATATAAACACTGTGCTCTTATTGAATAACATTGTTATTGTTGCTTCTTTCCTGTTTACATTTTCATGTCTCTCTTGAGTCTTACATATGAAGATCAATTTTTTCTGTTGAGGACTGGTCTTTTCATCAGGAAGGTTTGGAAGTCTTCTAGTTCATTTAATATCCATCTCCTAGCCTAAAAGATTATGCTCAGCTTTGCTGAATTGATTCTCAGATGTAATCTAAGCTCCTTTGCCTCACAGAATATCATAGTCTAAGCCCTCTTATCTTTTAATGCAGAAGCTGCAAGGTCCTGAGTAGTCCTGACTGTGGTTCCACAGTATTTAATTTTTTCTTTCTGGATGCATGTAGTATTTTTTCTTTGACCTGAAATTTTGGAATTTGAATACAATATTTCTTGGCATTATCAATTTGGGATTTCTTTCATTAGGTGATCAGTGGATTCCTTCAATGAGTGTTTTACCCTCTGGTTCTAAATGGACAGTTTTCCTTGATGATTTCTTGGAAGATGCTCTCTAAGCCCTTTTATCATCGTGGTTTCCACATAGACCAACAATTTTTAAATTGTCTCCCCTGGATCTATTTTCCAGGGCAGGTGTTTTACCAATGAGGTATTTTATGTTTTCTTCTATTTTTGTCATTCTTTTGAATTTGTATGATTCTTAATGTCTCATAGAGTCATTCACTTCCACTTGTCCATTTCTAAGTTCAATGATTTTTTCCCCTCATTGGCTTTTGTACTCTTTTTCCATTTGACCCATTTTACTTTTTAAGGGGTTCTCTTCAGTGAGTTTTTGTGCCTTTTTTTTCCATTTTGCTAATTGTACTTTTTAAGAAGTTGTTTTCTTCAGTGCACTTTCCCCCCCACTTTGGTCAACTGTATGTTTTAAGGGCTTGTTTTCTTTAGTAAATTTTTGTCCTTCCTATTCCAAGCTATTGACTTTCTAACATACCTCTTGTTTTATTTGCTCATTTTTCTTCTATCCCTCTTCTCATCCCTATAGATGACTTATTTAAATATAGAAAAAATATACATTTAAATATATAAATATACAAAAATATATATTTAAATATATAAATATAATATATATGATTTAAATATATAAATTTTATATGAATAGATAAACAATAAAATATTTAAATATATAATTTTTTTTATTAAAAAGACATATAAGACTCTTATTGACCTCTTCCAAGAAGGATTTTTAGACTTGATACCAATTCATATCTTCCTTTGAGGTTTCAGATATGGGTATATTTACAATGTTGGCCTCTTCTGAATTTGTTTTGATCTCCCCAGGCCCCACAGAGAGAATCTATGGTCATTGTCTTATTGTCTTATTCTGGTTTGTTTGTTTTTCTTTTTTCTTTCTTTCTTTCTTTCTTTCTTTCTTTCTTTCTTTCTTTCTTTCTTTCTTTCTTTCTTTCTTTCTTTCTTTCTTTCTTTCTTCCTTCCTTCCTTCCTTCCTTCCTTCCTTTCTTTCTTTCTTTCTTTCTTTCTTTTCTCTCTTTCTTTCTTTCGTTTTTTTTTTTTTTTTGCTTATGGTGTTTTCCTATTTCCTGGCTTTCAAAGTTGAATCCTTTCACTGGAACATAGGGTGCACTGCCCCACGCTTCATGTTCTGGGGTTCAGGAATCTGGTTCCCGGTTTTGTGTGTGCAGCCTCAGACACTGCAGGGGTTTGGCAGCTTATCTGATACTGATATGGAGTCAGCAACTTTGAAGTTCTCAGGGTCATCGAGGAGGGGTGTCTTCTGGTCCCTGGAGGACACCTGTGCACCACAGCTGCTTTGAAACATTGCAAAATTTGGCAGCTGGGGGATGCCTGCCAGCCTGGAGTTGTGCTTCCTAGAATTGTGCTCCGTCATAAATAAGCACTGGGAGGTTTGGCTGCTAGAGCACACCTGCTGGTGCATATGGTGGCTTTCCAAGCTAGAGTCTACAGGTTCCACTGCCTGTGACAAAGTACTAGGTAGTCCTGGTATTGGTCCTTGCCTGCTCCACCACCCTGAGGCTCAGGCTCTCTCCCTGGTTTTCTGAGGTGGGGCTTGCTGCATGGATGCCTCCCGTCATGTACTGTTCCCCTTCGACCTGGACAAGAGGTACCTTTATTTCTCCACAAGCTTTCCAGGATACAAGACTGCTGCACTGCATCTTTCTTCTGGCACAGCTCTTCCAATTTTTTTTTCCCCTGGAGCAATATTTTCTGCATTTTTAGAGGTCAATAAAGGAGACGGAAAGTGGTTTACTTCTTAATCCACCATCTTGTCTCCTGGAGGTGGTCAGTAAGTTTTAGTGGATTCCTCTTTCTCCTGAGATAAAATGCATGCTACTCACCTGATATTCGATGTACTTTCCAATCTGGGCCCAACCCACTATTCTATTCTTATATGCCATCACAAACTCTATGTCTCTCCAAACTGTTCTACTAACTCTCCTTCTGACAGGAAAGAGAGTGGCACAAAGGAATTATCACTGGTTTCTAAAACCCCCTCAAGTTCTCAGCCTCTCATCTTGTGAATTCTATCCCAAAATTCTTTTTATTCTGCTATACTTTGTTAAGGATTAATCAATAAGGTATTTATTTAATATAAGGGTTTCACCTTGAAAATTCTCTGAATGATAAGATCAAAGCAACATGTGAATACATACATAAGTTCTTAATTTCTTATCTGCTAACATCATTAATGAAACTATTTATAAAACTTATTATACCTTGTTAGGTTAAATTAAAAAAAAAAAAACTCTGTTCCACCAGTGAATTTTTGTTCCTCTTTGAAATCTAATGATAAACAACAGTGAGAAACATTACCATCACTCCTCCATAACTACAGAAGTTTGGTTTTTTGTTTGTTTGTTTGTTTTTCTACTTCAAGTGATCCTGTCCCCTCTACCACCCCTGTCACCCTCAAGTCTATTTTGGGAGGCATTTTGTTTGCACAGAAGTTTAAAAATAGTAGCGATTGGGTCATAGCAGTTAGCAATTTGAAGGTGGAAGATGGGCTTCATAAATTATTCAATTAGTACAATGTAATTATAGTTGTTAGCGTTTGTGCTAATTGTATATCATTGTTTGTGGAAAAAACAACAACAGATTTGTATTTAGCAAACTAGCACTGAATGTACTAGCACATTTCTTCTCAATTATAAAGACTGTTTTCCTAAAACACTAAGTCCTTATCTCCAGGCCCTGTTCTCCTAAGTTGATTTATTTTTCCTCATATGACTAAAAGCTTCACCTACACATTTCATTATTTTAAACTGATTTCTTTGTATTAGTATATAATTCAATTCTGAGTTAAGTTTCTGAAGTTTTACTGAATTCTTACACACAAATTTCAAAACATGTATGTGGAATCTACATCTTATAGGAAAAATGCAATGGGCAAAATAATAATAATAATTAATAATAATAATAACAATAATAAATGAGTGGAATCAATTATCCCCAATGTGTTAGCCAGGGCCATAGCAAGAAACTTGAGTTATCATTTAATATGGAAATTGAATGATAATTTGTGCAAAAATGTAGTTCTCTGTCAGATACAAGAAGTAATCATCACCTCAATGAAATCAGCACTGGGACTTGGTTCAGACATTTGTTCTATAGAGAACTCCATTAGAATTAAGATTTGTAAAATAATACTAAAATATTTTATTATGCATCCATCAGGCCTTTAGGCTACTAATGGTTTAGCATCAATTACTTTTTTTTCAATGAATAACATCCTGGAAAAAATATACTTCATTAACCTGCCACGAAGTGCCAGGAAAAGTGGCAACACAATATCACTTCTTTGAAATACTAATGAATATTCATTGAACTCTAGTAAATATTTTAGCTCTCATAGGCTCTTTAGAAAATAATTAGTTATCCAAGTTCTGAATTACCTTCAGGTGGGTTCTTTGATTTAGAGGTTGAGAAAAATCTGGAAGGGGGAAAATGAAAAAGAATCCTTCAGAAATATAGTCATGACTCTTGGTTACAGTCTGTACTTTCAGAAGTGTGATGTATTAGAGCACTAACCATTTAAACAATGATGGTAAGGAAATGATTTGGGTTTTGTTAACATGAGGTTCATTTCTTCCATATTAAATATTTAAAACATTATAGGAATCTTGCAGAGGTGTGCCAGAACCAGCTAGGGCCCAGAGAGTTGATGTTAAATTTTCAGTGTGAAAATTTATATCTCAGAAATCATCAGTTAGGATTTCATTTTTTGCTTTGTTTATACTCCAGACTATAAAAATGTCAATAATGCAGATTAACCTAAAAGTTTGTCTTGCATACATCCCACCCTCCCCCCCACCCCCCACCCCCCCACCCTGACACAATCATTAACCATTTGACAGCATATTTGTAAAATCTTCTATCCCCAGTACTTAAAACTGTGTCTGGTTGTTGTTTATCTTTTGCTTTGAAAGGAAGTTATATCTTGATTTGAGAATGAATTGTATTTCAATTTGGCAGAATTGCACAAAGTTTTCAGCCTTACTCTCTCTTCCAAAGTCATCTCAGTCCTATGGCGATACAAAGGATGTCTAGTGTTGGCCTGTGATGCAGTGGATGACCTCAGTGTCTTTGATTTCTGGCCATATACCTGCTTCAACAGTCTTCATGTTTGTTGGAACATCCACCTGTATTGATGGAGGAAGTCTTCACAGGATTAGGGTAGACATCTTCCTAAATCACCAATGCATTTGAGGCCTGTCAACTACCCCCAACAAGATTTAACCCATCTGCTGAGACAATTTTACCAAGGAGTGGCTGCTGCACATGCTATAGTTTCTTGGAGCCACAGGTAAGATTTGAGTATCAGGTAGGCACCAAAAGTGGATAAACAGTCCTGGAAGGGACTTGTCAAGATCTCACACCAGAGGTGTTAGTCCTATTTGAACACTAGGTGCTTAATAAATATACTCATTGACTTGCTATGACTTGATTAGTTGATTAAGATCCATTTATATAATTTATATTTTTTTCTAGGCCTTCTGCTTCTTTCATTTCTTTTGGCTGTTTTATGAGATATTTACTCAACAGAAGGTAATGTAAAAATGAGAAAATGTACACAAATCTCCCCATGATATTTTTAAAGCTGTGATGTAAGATTTATTGCTAAAAATTACTTGAAATATAACATGCCCAAAGGCAAGGCATATCATTAAGGTATCTTCATTGAGGAGAGGAAATGAAGAAATTCAGCTAAGAGTGTACAAGGATCCAAAACTCCTTTTTTTCTCTAGAGAATGTTGCCCTCAGAAAATGGTCCTGCTTGTTCATTAAGTATGTTGCTTAATCCCTTACTACTTTTAAGAGTGATAAAGATGAGCTCTAAAGCTGGTAGTCAACACTAATAATGTTAATAATAATGACAGCTAGCATTTATGAAATATTTTAAGTTTTCTTACAAGTATTAACTCATTTATCCCTATTTTGTAGATGAGAAAACTGAGACTGAGAGTTTAAGTGGTTTACAGAAGATAACTGCTAATACATGAATGAAAGGGTATTTGAAATCAGTTCTTCCTGACTACAAGTCTAGAACTCTAACTCCAATATCACTTAATTATCTTTAATCAGTCCTGTGCAGATTTCATGGCACCTCTGGGTTAGTAATGAACGAAGGGAGCTATTACCAAAAAAAAAAAAAAAAAACCCAACAAAAAAAAACAAAAACACATTAGGACTCCTGAAAGTTACTCATAATGCTTTCCCTAGGGGATTAAATCACTCCACAATGAAAGGTCATCTTTTATTATTATTTGAATATAATTGAATTTAATTTCTAGATATATTAATTCATGTTTTATTGTGTACAAGAATGGAAATGCTTTATTTCCATAGTATTCCTTAGACTTTCCAGCTTTTGCTATATAAAGTTGAAGCTTTTGAAATCAGATGCCTGAGGGCGTGGCTAGAAGGAGCAGTGAATAGAGCGTCAGCCCTGGAGTCAGAAGGACCCGAGTTCGGATCCGGCCTCAGATACTTAATGCACACACAAATAGAAACCTAGCTGTGTGACCTTGGGCAAGTTACTTAATCCCAATTGCCCCCCAAAAAGCAAAAAAAAAAAAAAGTCAGATGCCTGCAAGTACAGTCCAGTAGGCAAGGAGTGTGTAAAGAGGAGTGAGTAATACATAATAGAATTGGAATAGTTGTGTGGAACCAGATTAAATACCCTACTTCTGGTTTCCATAATGGAAAAAAAAAAACAAAAACAAAAAACAAAGCAATGGCTTTTTGTGCTACCTTTTTACCATGACCAGATAAATACAAGCTCCTCCCAGAGGGTCAGATGGTTTCTATTTGGAGGAGGGGAATTATGGTTTGGGGGTGGTCTTTCTTTGTATTTCTAATGCCTAACAGAATCTCTTCTTCATACTAGGCACTTGATGAATGATTACTGAATCGAGGGGAAGAAAGTTCTATTTGTTGTCAACAATAAGATTTGAGGGGGATTGTGAAAATAGTATTCCTTATTTACTTGGTTAAATAGCTATTCAGTGTAATTGGTCAATAAATAATGTGAACTATTTGGATATAAAAATAATAGTATAAATAATTACAGACATATAGCACCTTATCATTTGCATAGTGAAAATGGATATTGATCAATTTGTTCATAGATTAGTAGGTGCAAACCTACAGAGCTTTAAAGTAGCAATTCAGTTGCCTATCCCATGCCCCACTTCCACATATGTTTTGTTTCATGCTTTGCAACAAAACAAATTAGTATATTCCACTTTAAATTAAAATGTTAAACCTTAAAATGACTCAGAAATGAGAAATCTGTAGGTGGAATGAAGCTAAGTGTTAATGACTGAACTATCAAAAGACCAGATATGGTCAGTTTTATTGTTCAGCATTATTAATTGATTCTAAGAAAGGTATAAAATCAGGAGACAAGAAGTAATGTGGGAAATACTTAGTGTACTAGCGTTGTTTTTGACTGTAGATGATAAAGTGATCTGTCTATTGATGTAAAAGTAAAGTGTTTGAAAAATTAAGTATACTTTAAAATTTTTTCACAAATAATAAATTATATTTTATTCAATTTACTGAAAAATTATACTTACAAAGTAATTATAGCTAGCTAACATTTATATAGAATTTTAAGTTCTGCAAAGTGCTTTATATATGTCATTTCCTGACATCATCAAAACAACCCTGGGAGGGGGCAGAGCCAAATGGTGGAGTAGAAACAGCCCATCCAAACCACTCTGCCCCCCAGATTCCCCCCAAACTATGTAAAAGGGGACTCTGAACAACTTCTGGAGCCCCAGCACCCACAGAACTACACAGAGAAGCTAACCTCCTGCTGAGAACAGCCCAGCAGCCCTGCAGGAAGGACCAGTGCAGCATTCTGGGAGCCGGAAGCACGCAGTGAGGAGAGAACGGGGAGCCAAGCCAAGCCAAGCAGAGCCCAGGTCCCCATGAGCTGAGGTTTTAGCCCCAGGGCAGCAGGGCCAGCAGCCGGCTGGAGAGACTCCAGAACACCAGCAGCTGTGGCAATTCCAGAACTATCAACATAGACTTGCCTAGGACAAAGTAAGAGGTTAGTGCCCTATGGACTTTGGGACCAGTATTTGGGGAATGCGTCGGCTTCCTCCCCTGGGGGCTAGAAGCTGCTGAGGACAAACGCCATTTTGTAGTTTTCAGAGGCAGCTCCCACTCCCAGCCTGCAAATTTGTAGGGAGATCCAGTGATCAGTCTTGGGGGGTAATCACTCTTGCTTTAACCTCCCTGGATCTGGATTGTGATCTGGGGTGGAGGTCGTGGGTGGGTTTACAGCTTGCCAGAAACAGAAGCTGGCCCCCTCACACGTTTGGGGTGAAAGTTCCTGTCTGGCACCAGGCCATATGGTGGCAACAAGCCCAAAAGTCAAGTAATTAAGTGGCAACATTTCAAGGCAAATGAAACAGAAAAATGCAACCCTAGACTCCTATTTTGGAGGCATAGAGCGGGAAAAGGACTGTGAGGTCAGAAGTCCTGCTCCAAAAGCCCCAGGGGAAAACATGAGCGGGTTACAAGCCATAGAGGACTTTAAGACGGACTTTAAAAATCAAATAAGAGAAGTGGAGGAAAAATTGGAAAGAGAAATGAGAAGGATGCTGGAAAAGTATGAAATGAGGGTAAACAGCCTGACTGAGGAAAACAACACCTTAAAAATAGACTAATTCAAATGGCAAAGGAGGCCCAAAAGGGCAATGAGGAGAAGAATGCCTTAAAAAGTTGAATTTGCCAGATGGAAAAATAATCTCAAAAGTTCACTGAGGATAGTCATTCCTTCAGAGTTAGACTGGAGCAAATGGAAGCTAATGACTTTATGAGAAATCAAGATGCTGTTAAGCAGATCTAAACAAATGAAAGATTAGAAGTCAATGTGAAATATCTCATGGGAAAAACCACTGACTTGGAAAATAGATCCAGGAGAGACAATTTAAAAATTATTGGACTACCTGAAAGCCATGATCAAAGAAAGATCCTAGAAATCACCCTTCAAGTAATTTTCGAGGAAAATTGCCCTGATGTTTTAGATACAGAGGGCAAAATAGAGGTTGAAAGAATCCACAGATCACCTCCTGAAAAAGATCCCAAAAAGAAAACTCCCAGGAATATTATAGCCAGGTTCCAGAATCCCCAGATCAAGGAGAAAATACTCCAGACAGCCAGGAAGAAACAATTTCAATATTGTAGTAACACAATCAGAATAGCCCAGGACCTGGCAGCTTCTACACTGAGGGATTGAAGGGCATGGAATATGATATTCCAGAGGGCAAAAGAGCTGGGAATGAACCCAAGTGTCACCTACCCAGCAAAACTGAGTATTTTGATTCAGGGGAAAATTTGGTCATTCAGTGGAATAGAGGACTTTCAAGCATTCTTGAGGAAAAAACCAGAATTGAATAGAAAATTTGACATCCAGATGCAAGAAGCAAGAGATGCCTGAGAAGGTAATCAGGGAAAAGAAATCAAAAGGAACTTATCAAAGTTGAACTATTTACATTCTTATGTGAAAAAAAATAACTGTGACTGATGATATCTTTCTCAATATGAAAATAATGGAAGAAAGGTGTGTGGTCATATGAATACATATGTGAATGTGTGTGTATATGGTTACAGTTATATATGGATAGAGGGCATAGGTAGAATTTGTTGGGAAGGGAGAATACTCAAGGGATGAAATTATGAGGTGAGAGAGGAAAGTGGCAAGAGGAGATGGGGAGAGACAGGGTAGGGTAAACTATCTCATGTAGAAGAAGCAAGGGGAAGTGGTTGCAAGGGAGGGGGAGAATAGGAAGGCAAAAAAGGCAAAACCACATTCTCATTGAATTTGGTTCAGGGAGAGAATGACATACATACTAAATGGGATATCTCAACCTGCAGCAGAATAGGGGGAAGGGGGATGAGAGGAAGGATGATGGATGGGAGGGCATCCTTGGGGGGAGGGGAGGTTGGAAGTACCCACTATAGAAGAGGGACAGGATCATGTAGGGAATGGACCAGGTGGGGAGTGGGATGAATGGGAGGGAATTATAAGCAGCCTTGTACAATATATCTACTATGATAATGTTTTCATAGCTAGACATGTACAACATATACTTTATTACTTACCATCCCGGAAGGAATGTGTGACAAGGAGGAAGGGAATGGATCTGAAATTCGAGGTCTTAACATTAAATGTTTCAAATAGATATAAATACTATTATTAATACTCTTTTGCTTGTAATTGGGAGAGAAGATGTGCAGGCATTGGGATGCAAAGATTCACCTTCCTCTAATGGAAAATTCGAAGGGGGTATAGGAGAAGGTATGGGAGAGAGCAGATTGGAGGAAGCGATATCTTGCGGGACTGCTACTCTGGGCGGTTGGGTAGGGGAAAAACAGGTGGGGGGATGAGTGTAACTCAAAATCTGGTGGAAATGAATGATGTAAAACAGAAGTTAATAAAGCATTTGTTTAAAAAAAAACAACCCTGGGATGTAGGTGCTCTGATTTTCTATATTTCACAGGTAAGGAAACTCAGGCACAGGAAGTTTAGGTGACTCAGGGTTATCCAGCTAGTAATTCTATAAGGTACTATTCAAACTCCCGTGTCCCTGACTTCAAATCCCATTATCTACTGTAGTTATATCTAGCTGCTTTCAGCTGTTAGCATGTTAATCACTTCAGTATGTTAGAGTAATTAAATTTTGAGATTTGTAAAGGGATCTGTTGTTCATTTTGGGCAGGTACTTTGCCACCCTTGTGCTGACAGCAATTATTCCAGACTTTTCTTTTCCTATGTGATCCTTTTTCATGTTTTTTCGATATATTCATCTTCATATTGTGTCATAGTGGATAGAACTCTGGGTCAGAAATCAGGAAACTCTCAAACCTAACTTCATACTCATGTGGCCTTGGAAAAGTCACTCAACCTCTATGTGCTTCAGTTTCCCCTATTATAAAATGAGGAAAACAACCGAACCTACCTCCCAGGGTTCCTGTTAAGTTCAAATGAGATATTTCTACAGCATATAGTACAGTCTCTTGAACATAATAGATGCTATTAAATACTAATTCCCTTCCCGAAATAATTCTGTTTAATCATTTTTTGTCGCTTTTTTTGGGAGGGGAGGATAGGGCAATTAGGGTTGAGTGACTTGGTCACTTGGTCACTCAGCTAGTAAGTGTTAAGTGTCTGAAGTCAAATTTAAATCCAGGTCCTCCTGACTCCAGGGCTGGTGCTCTATTCACTGTGCCACCTAGACACCCCCCTGTATAATCATTTAAACAACATATGATAGACATGAAAAATTAAAAATAAAAATTAATTACATCAAAATATATGAAAATGGACATTATGTTTAAAAATTGATTTTGATGTGCTCGCTTCGGCAGCACATATACTAAAATTGGAACGATACAGAGAAGATTAGCATGGCCCCTGCGCAAGGATGACACGCAAATTCGTGAAGCGTTCCATATTTTTAAGAGAAATACGAGATTACAGAGCAGCGCAAGGCTGATCAGAAAACAGTAGACTCTCAGATCCTACCCCAAATCAAGAAAATTCCTCAGCTCCGTGGCTACCTGCGTTCCGTCTTCTCTCTCTCCAATGGAGTTTATCCTCACAAACTGGTGTTTTAAATGCCTTGCAGAGAACACTTATTAAAACATTTGCAATAGTTAAAAAAATTGATTTTGATTTCTACAAATAATGTTTTCAAATATTTCCTATGTAAAAAACTATTTTAGTTATTTTAATATATGATTAGCAATAGAAAAGTGAAGGTTGATAGTTGGACTAGTACAAATCTTCAGTGTTTTAACACATTCTAAGTTGTCTAGCCACCTGAAGTCTGAAAAATTACTTTAGATATATATTAAGAAGAAAACCCTGAGCAATAACTCAGGAATGTGTCAGATTTCTCTGTCTAATTTTAAGGGGATCCTTGGAGAATACTGTTTCAGGGGCTTTATTTTGGTAAATGAGTTGGAGACAAAAAGCCTTGGGACATATGTATGCTAGAGAAAAATTATTGGTGCATATTTTATAAAAATACACATCCTATGCAGGTTATTTTGAGACTACCATAAGTATGGTGCTAATATAGGAAGAATTGTATTTCCTAACATAATAAACATATCTAAACTGAGTTAACATAGACGAAAAACTCTCAATTATTCTACTACTCTCTCACCTCTGGTCAATGTAAGATTATTGAGGGCAACATCAATGCCTAGAAGAGTACCATGGAGACACAACATATTTAATACATATTTCTAAATTGAATTGAAATTATTCCCTTTTTGTTCTCTTGTTCCCAAGAGATATTCTGCATGTATTGGCCCTTAGTTTCCCATGTCCTAAAGCATGGAAGTCCTTCTAGGCTTGCACTTTCTGAAAACTGCCCTCTTCCTTTTCCATTTTAAAATGAACCTATCCACTGCCTGACTTCCACAAAGCCTCACTTTCCTCTTTGCTAACCTGATAAATCAAAATGTTAGAATAAATTATTTCTGCTAGGCAATACTGTAGGCATTATTAGGAAAGGGGCTTCCTGGTACCATGGCAGCTTGATGGTGTTGATGATTTTGAATATACTGGCCTTTTAAAAATATTAGAAGCATACCATATGCTATAAGTAGTGGGCTACTCCACAGTGTGCTAAGTGTTTTGACTGTGTATACTCTTAGGTCCTGTTGCAACTTTGTTAGAAGGTTTAAATTGCACAAGCTCTGGGTACATGGTGCATGACTGTGACTCTTTAGAGTTCAGGTTGACTCTTCTTCCATTATACCATAGAGTTGGCTATTGGAATGACTGCCAAATGTTCAGTTTAATCAATTGCTAGGACACTGTGTCATGAATGGAAATCTGATCAATTATGTGAACTCAGTTTATCCCTCTTTCTTTCATTTTGGAGCTAGCAATTACTTTCACATCTCAATTTCTATTTATATTCAAACCACTCATAGCCAACGTAACTGATTAAAATAGTGGATGAAATAACTATAACATCCCGATTTACATGTATTTTGTGCCAGTATATATGTATCATAAGAGAGAAGATTATGAGACTCCATTTCCAAATGCCAACATTGCCATTTCCATTTAATATTTATGTAAAAGTATATACATGCACAAATATATAATATTCATATATGTATGTATGTGTGTGTATAAAACCAAACATTTCCCCCTGGAAGAATAATCAAGTCTAAACCTTTCATTTCACAGAAGAGGAAACCAAAGCATAGAGCTGTCAAATATAACTCCTCGATTCCTGATTCCATCAAGTGATTTATCCACTACTCCATTATGTCTCTAGTATCAATAACAAAAATTTATTATGTACTTCCTATGTTCTAGGCTCTGAGGACACAAAAAATAAATTATCACCTTTGCCCTCAAGGACCTTACACCACTGGGCTAAACAACATGTATACTTGTAAGTATAATTAATAGATATGCAAATTCACATGTCAATTTTGACAGTAGGTTTATGGAAGGTCTCATGCAGGAGGAGATTATTTGTCATCAGTTTTGAAAGAAAATAGGTATTCTAAAACACAGGTGTAAGGAGAGTGTTTATGTCAGGCATTGCCTATCAAAAGGCACAGATATGGAACACAAAATATCATTGGGAGAATAGCAAGGCTAGCTTGACTGTAGCATTCTTTTTTTTTTTTTTTGCGATTTTTGGAGGGTAATTGGGGTTAAGTAACTTGCCCAAGGTCACACTGCTAGGTTTTTTTGTTTGGGTGTGCGTTAAGTGTCTGAGGCCGGATCCGAACTCAGGTCCTTCTGACTCCAGGTCCGACGCTCTACTCACTGAGCCACATAGCCGCCCCATGGCTGTAGCATTCTTGTTGGGGAGTAATATGAATATATAAGCTTGGAAAGGGATCCTGAAACATGATTGAAAAAGGCTTTAAATATAAAAAAGTGGGAGTTTATTTATGAATCCTAGAGGTGATGTAATAATGATGGAATTAAAAATCCCCCTGTATTGGCTTGGTTTTGGGGTTGAATGTTAAAACCCAGAGCTTGTGAATCCCACTTGAGGGATAGACTTGTTGTCATGAAAAGAGAGGGCTTAACTGGGAGGAGCTGGTGTCATGGATTTGGAGAGGCACAAGCAGAGGAAGAGAGGCAGAAGAGTTTTTGGAAGCAGCATTGTGAAGGCAGAGTGAGAGAGAGAGAGGATTGCTGAGGGCCAGTCGAGCTGCCCAAGACTTTTGAGAGCTGCCACCCAGAGCTTGGACTGAGGAGACATGGCTGTGATGCTGGTAATTTTTCTGTCTGTTTTGATGTTGTTTTACCAGATT
The DNA here is from genome assembly GCA_011680675.1 of Gymnobelideus leadbeateri. Taxonomy (NCBI): domain Eukaryota; kingdom Metazoa; phylum Chordata; class Mammalia; order Diprotodontia; family Petauridae; genus Gymnobelideus; species Gymnobelideus leadbeateri. The sequence continues at coordinate 78,625 of WOXC01011931.1, read as the reverse complement.
CATCCACTAGTGAAGGACAGTGTTGTTGTTCCAGAGGTCCTGGAACCTTGCTGCTTGTTTAGAGGTCTGAATACTGTTCTGCAGAGAGTGATTTGTTTCCACTGGTGAAGGCCAGTGCTGTTGTTGCAGAGGTCCTGGAACCTTGCTGTTGGTTCAGAAGCCATGAGGAAGGATTTTCTTGTTATATGTTTACAGAAATCCTGGAAGAGGATTTTGCTAACATTTTCAGGGTTCCTAGGACTGTACTGCAGACAGAGAATGGATTAATGAGGATGCTGGCAATGTATCTTGTGGCGTTGTTAAGCTTTGTCTCCCCAGGAAGAAAGATTGCTGACAACTTGCTTTTGGTCAATATGAAGAAAAGACTTCTCTTTAGGTATTAAATGTTATGCTTAAGTTTGTTGTAACTCTGGGGTAGATGGCCTTTTCAGTTGTGATCCAAGGGTGTCAAACTTTTGACTTTTTTGTGCTCTGTGACTGACCAAATTAAAGTACTTTGTTTATGATTGGAAACTAATCTCCATTTGAGAAGAGGGTCTTTGGGATTGACTAAATGAACATATTGCCCAGAGGTGGAGTAGTACTGGGAAATTACTGACTTACACTTGGTGAATGATGTGTTTTGAATTATGCTGTATTTTGATTTTCTCTGTTCTTAATTTGTCACTGAATAAAATGGAGAGCAGCTATGCAGGTATTTTGAACCTTTGGGAAGTTACCTTTTCTTGGCATTGTAGGTGATAGGTTTGCTGATGAAGGGTAAAGCATCATGAGACTTGTGCTTTCTGTTAGATATGATTAGTTAGATGGATTGATGGATGGGTAGATGGATAGATAGATGTGCACACACACACACACACACATATAATACATCTCTGTAACATATATGTATATGTGAATGTATATATATACATATATGTGTGTGTGTATATATATATATATACATATATTCCATGTATTTCTGTATGTATTTATAAGAGTTATTAATGCTTCTGAGTATGGTTACCTAGAAAGAGTTCTGGTTTTCCAGTCAGAGGTCCTAGTTTTACATACAGCCTTTTGGCACTTAATATCTCTAGGGCCTCTTGTCAGTCAATTAGTCAGCAAGCTTTTATTAAGTGTCTACTATATGTACATAATCTATAATTTGTTTCTGATTGCCTATATATAAAGTAAGATTTGGGCTAGATTTCCTCTAAGTTTCCTTTCCTCTCTCAATTTATGACTTTAAGGTCTTCCTTGATTTGAGCCAAAACAATAAGGATCTGTCTGAGACATTCAGAAAATTGTTGTTTTTTCCATCTTCATCTTTTCCCCTTCTTTTTTGTGTGTGTTTTCTCTTATTTTGGAAGAAATCTAGAAATCTTAGTGAAAAGAAAATATCTCTGGATGAAAAACAATCTGTACTCAGTTGAATAACTGGCTATTGAAGATTTCTGGAACTTGTCTGCTCTTCAAGCAATGAGCCTGGGGCAGAGAGAATTCTTAGAGATTTAAAGCCCAGAAGGTATATACTTCAAGGAAATGCATTGTGAAAATGTCTTTTCTCTTTTTGCATAGAAAGAAGAAATTTTACATTCACTTTCTTATATAAAGCTACAAAAGATAACTTACAGGAAAAAAAAAACTTTAGTGACAGAACCTGGATGAATATTCTAATGAAAAAAAAAGCTCAAATGGAAGAAATTATAAAGAGCATATATAAAACATAATAGAGATAAAACTGAAGTCAGGGGGCCTGGGTTAGAATCACAACTCTGACACTGAGCAGTTGTATGACCAAAAGTGGCTCAATTTCTCTGAATCTCAGGGTTTTTTTTTAAAATCTATATGAGATGGATAATAATAATAGAATCTGTCACATAGGACTGTTTTGAGAAAAGTGTTTTATAATCCTTAAAATGTTTTATAAATCATCATTGTCATTATTAATAATGCATTAAGATGTATGTTATTTAAAGAGTGATTGGCCAAAGCAAATTAGTTTTAGGCCAGTTGAGAGATTTTAGTGCTTAAGGTAAAATTCATATTCTTTGTGAATTGTTTCTATGCGTTCTCATACAAACATGCATATACATATAGACTGCATGGGTTCCAATAATTTCTGCTTCCTTAAAACTTGAAAAGCTAGCCACTTGGTTAAATGAGACTAAAAGTAATTTTAAACTCTCATTTGGAAACTTTTTTTCAAGTCTTTTGGCATATTTTTTTCATGTCTTCAGTGATGGCAAACTCTTATTTAAATGATTCAAGATCTATTATGACTTTGAAGCAGAGACTGCCTTGACTTACAAGCTTAATCATAGTTTTTCATGATGGGGTGAATAATAATAAATTTTATGTGTAGGAATAAGTTTCTCTGCAATTGGTTGCACTGATCCTCAGATGACAGATGCATAATCCCAATTAAGGCTGTTGCTGAAGTTTTCTAGGCAGGTTAGGAACTGACAAAGTTTATGCTTTGCAGGTATAGTCTTTGTTTGTCCAAAATCATCTGCATATCATGGTGATGTATCAGAGTATTAATAATATTAAAATCATTAAATATATTAAAATTTATATTTGAATCTCTCCATCATTTCAGGGTTGGATTGATTTTTGGGAAATATGTTGTTAGCTGGTGAATAAAGTAGATGATCCAAACTGATTAGCATTCTTGTCAATAGCAAGATATTAAAATTTCTTATTCAATAAAGAAATATCTATTCACTACCTCCAATGTGCCAAGTGTTTTGTTGGTAACTGGCTACAAAAAGATAGAGACAAAATTGCTCTTGTTATTAAGGCACTTATATTCTATCTATATCTACATGTGTCTACATCTACCTATACATACACATGCATATATATATATATACATATATATATACATATACATATATATGTTTGTGTATCAAAATCTATGTTTATATCTAAAACTAATATTGAGATTAATTTGAGTTAATCTCAATTGATTAAATTAATTGATCCATTAATTGAGGTTCATGAGTATGCCATCATGAAACTGACACACAACATGAATGAACTTCTCTGGGCAACCAAATTTTGACATAATTTTCCATAAAATTTCTGAAGGTCTACAGTGCCACTGTGCTAACCTTGTTGTTGTATGTATGTGAAACCTGGACAGTGTATCAGGAAATTAAATTGCTTCAATTTGCATTGTCTTAGAAATATGTTGAAGATTGCCAGGCAGGATAAGATACCAGCCACTGTGGTCCTTTCTTGAACTAAACTAAAGCATTCAAACTACTACAGAGAGTGCAACTACCATGGTTTGGCCATTTTGTTTGAAAGTCCACACATGAGGGGGAGTCTGATGCTATAATTATATTTTTATTTTATTTTTCCTTTATATAATAAAAGTATCACCATAACAGTAGATTTTTAATGATGATTTTATATGAAAGTGCAAATCAATTATGTATAACTTACTATTTCTTTCAAATATAAAATGAAGTTATAATGTAACTTTTCCTTTTTTTGCATTTTTTATTCCCCCCTGCCCTGGAGATGGTTACTATTTGACACAAATGCATATGTATCCATGTGTATATATGTACATGTGTATAAAATATCTATATAAAACCATGCTATACATACATCTATTTATCAGTTCTTTCTCTGGTTTCAGAATGTATCTACCTTCGGGGAGGCTAGGTGGTGCAATGTGTAGAGCGCTGGCTCTGGAGTCAGAAGGACCTGAGTTTGCTTCCAGCCTCTGACACTTAACACACACAAACAACAACAACAACAACAACAACAACAACAACAACAACAACAACAAAAACCTATCCATGTTACTTAACCCCAATTGCCCTTCAAAAAGAAAAAAAAATGTATCTACCTTCATAATATCCAAAATAACTTTGTCACTCAAAGTTGTTCTTAAACAAACAAAAAAATGCCTCCATTTTATTCCTCTCTGCATGATCCTTTTCCCATGCATGATTCTCTCTCTCTATCAAATTCCTAATCATACTTTCAAGGCTTCCTTATACTCTAACAAGCAAGAATAGGTTTCCTGAGTATGTGAAGGTCAAAAAAGTTTGTGATAAAGTATTTACAAATTTTATTCTTTTCCAATCTAATTAGAGATGGGAAACACAGATCTAAATGAAACTCTGCCAGTGAATCTCCACTGGTGTTTTTTTAATTTATTTTAATGGCTTCTCTGAGGTTGTAATTGAAGTTTGCTAAATAGGCTACCAGTATTGTGCATAGTGGAAGGAATGCTTGATTTATAGTCTGAGGACCTGAACTCAAAACTCAATTCTACTTCATATTTCCTTTGTCATATTTTGCAACTCATAGCCTCTCTAGATCTGTAGTCTCTTCTATAAAATGGAGCAGAAGATAGTTCTATAGATCTAAATCTATTACTGTTAGGCTAAATTAATTCTCTATGATCCTACCTACTATTCTACTTAAAATTGTTACCCGTTCGGTAGAAGTAGTAAGAGTCACCAAACTCCCACATGGCTCTATTAAACCAAGGTTCCTGAAACTGACTCTGGAAGGAATCTCAAAAGCAGAAATTCCAAAACTGTTTTGAATAATGTCAGCATCTTTAGAATAACTATATACCCTCACAACATAACAGTCTTAGAAGGTAATCTATATCTGATAGAAAATGATAAATTGGTTTAAAATATTGGGAAAAAATGCTGAAAATTGCAAAACAGTTTTATTTCTTGATATGTACATAGTGAACAAAAAAAATTATCAAACTGCATACTATGCTACTGTCAATAGCATGAGAGATCAGTTAACCCATATATAGTTAACCCATGACAATCAGGCTTCTATTTTCACATTTCTTCCAAATTGAGATATATAACATATGCATGCTTTCCTCACTCCCTCAATACATGAACATGAATGTTTACTAGGCTTTATTCTTTGGCTTGAAAGGCATGAATTTTTATATTATAAAATGCTAATTAATTCTTAAAAGCACTCTTCCTTTACTGAATATTAAAGTCACGCTCAGGTGCCTCAGTATGTTGTTGTTATAAACTGTGTCCTCAAAAGCTATGCTAAAAAATTACATATTCAGGCCAATCATATCACTCTAGACAGGTCTGGTGTATTAGATCAGTGATTAACTGTTACTTGAAGTGTCTATTAATAAATTTAGGAGAGTTTGAACCATAATGTATGTTATGAAATCAAGAAATTTCCCCCCTATGGAAACTGATGAAAATATCTCTTGAGGTGCAGAGAATTCACAACTTATACTACTGATTGTGAATTATCTTAACTATATACCAAAGTAGAAAGAGAAAATTTTGAGGAAGATACACTATTTTCTCCCTGATCTGGGAGGTGTGGAATTTGGCTATAATATTCCTGGGAGTTTTCATTTTGGGACTTCTTTCAGGAGGTGATTAGTGGATTCTTTCATTTTGTATTTTATCTTCTGGTTCTATGATCATTTCAGGGCAGTTTTCTCTGATCATTTCTTGAAAGATATTGTCCAGGATATTTTTTTTTATAATCATGACTTTAAGGTAGTCCAAAAAGTTTTAAATTATATCTCCCAGAAAGATTTTCCACTTCAGCTGTTTTTCAAGTAAAATATTTCACATTTTCTTCTTTTCTCAGTCTTGTAATTTTGATTGTTTCTTAATGACTCATAGAGTCATTAATTTCCAGTTATCCAATTATAACTTTTAATGAATTATTTTCTTCAGTGAGATTTTGTATCTCCTTTTCCATTTAGCCAATTTGCTCTTTAAGGAGTTTTTCTCTTCGGTGATTATATATTAATTTAAACAATTCTACTTTTCAAGGCATTCCTCTGTTCATTGGATTTCTGTAACTGTTTTGTTTTGTTTTGCCATTTGGCCTATTCTGTTTTTTAAAGTATTATTTTCTTCAATATTTTTGTGCCTCCATTACCAAACTCTTGATTCTTTTTCATGATTTTCTTGTATCACTTTCATTTCTCTCTCTAGTTTTTCCCCTACTTCTCTTACTTGATTTTCAAAATCCTTTTTGACTCTCCCATGGCCTGAAATAAATGTATTTTTTTCTTTTGGGCATTGGATGTAGGAGTTTTGACTTTCTTGTCTTCTTCCAAGCAGTGTCGCCACACTTCTGATTGTGTTTTTTTTTTTTTATTTTCCTTGTCACTATAGTGATTTCTATGCTCAGATTTTTTTCTTTTCAACAAATGCTTTATTAACTTCTGGTATACATCATTCATTTCCACTAGATTTTGAGTTACAATTTTTCCCCATTTCTCCCTACCCACCACCCCAGAATAGGAGTCCCACAAGATACCCCCTCATCCAATCTGCTCTCTCCCATATCTTCTCCCATACCCCCTTCAACTTTACCATTAGGGCAAGGTGAATCTCTGTGCCCCAATGCCTGCACATCTTATCTTTCAATTACATGCAAAATAGTATTAATAATAGTCTTTATATATATTTGAGACATTTAATTTTAAAACTTTGAATTCCATATCAATTCTCTTTCTCCTTTGTCACTCACTTCCTCTGGGAAAATAAGCAATTCAGTATGTGTTGTACATGTATAACTGTGCAAAACATTAACATAGATATATTGTAAAAGACTCCTTATATTTCCCTCCCACCCATCCCACCCCTCCCCACCTGTTCCATTCCCTACTTTGATCCTGTCCCTCTTCAAAAGTGGGTACCTGCAACCTCCTCTCACCCCAGAATGCCCTCCTCTCCATCACCCCCCTTCTCTCCACCTGTCCTCCTACTCTCCTGCAGGCTGAGATATCACATTTAGTATTTATGTCATTCTCTCCCTGAGCGAAATACAATGAGAATATGGTTTTAACTTGTTGCCGTCCTGTTCTGCCCCTCCCTTGCAACCACTTCCCCTTGCCTCTTCTACATGAGATAGTTTACCCAACCCTCTCTCTCCCCATCTTCTCTTGCCACATTTCCCTCTCACCTCTTAACTTCACCCCTTAAGTATCATCCCTTCCCAACAAATTCAACCTATGCCCTCTATCCATGTATGCCTGCAAACATATATGCACACATTCACATATGTATTCATATGCCCATATACCCTTCTCCAATTATTTTCATATTGAGAAAGGATTCATCAGTCACAGTTATTGTTTTTCCATGTAGGAATATAAATAGGTTAACTTTGATAAGCTCCTTTTCATTTCTTTTCCCTGATTACCTTCTCAAGCATCTTTTGCTTCTTGTGTCTAAATGTCAAATTTTCTATTCAACTTTGTTTTTTTCCTCAAGAATGCTTGAAAGTCCTCTATTCCACTGAATGACCATATTTTCTCCTGAAACAAAATACTCAGTTTTGCTGGGTATATAATTCTTGGTTTTAATCCCAGATCCTTTGCCCTGTGGAATATCATATTCCATGCCCTTCAATCCCTCAGTATAGAAGCTGCCAGGTACTGTGCTATTCTGATTGTGTTTCCACAATATTGAAATTGGTTCCTCCTGGCTGCTTGTAGTATTTTATGCTTTATCTTGGAATACTGGAACCTGGCTATAATATTACTAGGAGTTTTCTTTTGGGGATCTTTTTCAGGAGGTGATCTGTGGATTCTTTCAACTTCTACTTCGCCCTCTGGGGGAAACATCAGGGCAATTTTCCTTGAGAATTTCTTTAAGAAGGATTTCTAGGTTCGTTCTTTGATCACGGCTTTCAGTTAGTCCAATAATTTTTAAATTGTCTCTCCTGGATCTATTTTCCAGGTCAGTGTTTTTTTTTTTTCCCATGAGATATTTCACATTGCCTTCTATTCTTTCATTTGTTTGGATCTCTTTAACAGCATCTTGTTTTCTCATAAAGTCACTAGCTTCCATTTGCTCCAGTATAACTCTGATGGAATGAATCTCCTCATTTAGCTTTTGAGATTGTTTTTTCCATCTGGCAAATTCTGCTTTATAAGGCATTCTTCTCCTCATTGCCCTTTTGAACCTCCTTTGCCATTTGAGTCAGTCTACTTTTTAAGCTGTTATTTTCCTCAGTCAGGCTGTTGACTGTCATTTCATACTTTTCCAGCATCTTTCTCATTTCTCTCCCAAATTTTTCCTCCACTTCTTATTTTGTTTTTAAAATTCTTCTTAAGGTCCTCTGTGTCCTGTTACCCGCTTGTATTTTCATTTGGGGCTTTTAGTGCAGGAGTTCAGACCTCACAGTCATCCTCCTTTTCCATGCTTCCATCCTCTTTGCCCCCAAAATAGGAGTCTAATGTTGAATTTTTCTGTTTGTTTTGTTTCCTTTGCCTAGGCATGTTGCCACTCAATTACTTGACTTTTGGGCTTGTTGCCAAAGTAGGACTCTGCCACCAGACAGGGGAAATTCCATCTCAAACACTGGGGTCTTCTCAACTTCCAGATGTATTAGCTGGGTGGCCTCTATGAAGCCTCCACACACTCTGGCAAGCTGGATACCCACCCAAGACCTCCACCTCAGACTGCAATCCAGATCCAGGGAGGTTAAAGCAAGGGTGCCCTTTTTCATGCTTCTGTTTTCAGAGTTAGTTCTAGGAGCCTGCGAATTTTTTTTGTGTTTCCAAGTTGTTGTGATCCAAGAAGAATTGTGGTTGCTGCTTTTCTGTTTTATGCTCTAGTATTTTCTCATTTTTTCCTTCAAACTTTCTTTTCTTTCTTCAACTGTCCCAGAAATTCTTCTTGGGCTTGTCTCCAATTAGCATTTTCTTTGAGGCTTTGGTTGTAGCTGTTTTCAATTTATTTTCTTCTGAGTTTATATCTTTCTCTTCTCTGCCACTGTAGTAGTTATTTTATGGGCAGGTTTTTGATTTTGTTGTTGTGGTTATTGTTTGCTAATTTTCCCAACCTATTTCTTGACTTTGAACTTTATATTATAGTTGGCCTCTGCCCACCTTGGGGTAAAAATGAACTTTCTCAACCTCTGCCTTTTTCATGCTGCTGTTTTCAGAGTTAGTTTTAGGAGCCTGTGAGTTTTTTTTGTGTTTCCAAATTGTGATCCAAGAAGAAGTGTGGTTGCTGCTTTTCTGTTATATGCTCTAGTCTTTATCCAGGAAGGAAGGGTCCTTCCTCCCCTGAAGCCACAAACACTAGGGTTGCTCTTAGCCCTAGAACTGTGATCAGGGCCCCTGTTCTCTTGTGACTGAATAAAATCAAACTTTCTTCCCTTGAAGTTGTGACTCAGAATGTCTCATGGGCAAAAGAATTGCCTATCAGTGCCACTAAAACTAGTAACAGCAACATTCCACCTGTAATCTCTTTCCAGTTTTCTGACCCCCTTATTGTCTCTGGGCTGAGAGCCTTGGAAACCACTGCTATTACTTCAGTTGCTGTCAGTGCCTCAGTATGTGTGCCCAAAACACTTTACACATGTTAGCTCATTTGATTCTCATGACAAACCAAATGGGAGACATACTACTATTATCCCTGTTTTACTGATGGGAATATCAACATACATAAAGGTAAAATGACTTGTTCAGAATTTTATATTTAATATTTATCTGAGAGATGATTCATACTCAAGTTCTTTTTATTTCATGTCTAGCCTCTTTGTACTTCACTATATAACTGCTTCTAAATAAAAAAAATAAAGTAAGAGAGGGGCTAGGAATTCCAGTCTCATTTCCATTATATGTGTCTTGTTGCCAGGGACACCAAACAAAGCAAAACAAGTTATTTTTTTCTAGTGGCTCTTCTAGAACATATGCGATAGCAATTAAGTCATTCTTGCATTTCTGTCTCCTAGTTCATTTATATTGGGAAATGGTGATTCTGTGTGGAAATAAAAATATGTCAGCTATGTAAATCTAGATTTTAGAACAATGTGAGTGACAGAGTGGAGCCACGTTTAGAGTTATGTTCTGATATAGTTATTACCAAAGAGTAAAAATAATTCTGGCATTAGAAGAAATCTAAAATATGGTACCAGAACATGGGGTATGATAGAAAAAGTCAAAACATTCAGAAATGCAAGAATAGACCTTAATGGAACCTGGTAAAGAATGAACAAAGACGTGGCTTGTCTGTGCACTTCCTTAAGATGAAGATTCTTTGGAAGACACACCCAATCAGAGGAAAGGAGCATAGATGAGCATTGCATGTCAAGTATGTGCCATACTAGATGCAGTGAACTTCCAGGGTAAAGGGAATTCTTAGTCAGCAGACCTAAGAAGTTAGAGTAAAGTTAATCAGTATTGTCTATAAAGTTATACTAGTGATATGTGTTATAGTCTTCTGCAATCTAATTATATTTTACACTTATGGCAGAAAGTATGATCATGCTTCATCACATAGGCATTTTCAATCACAACAAAACAGATGCTTTATGTTATGGCATAAATGATGAAAAGAAGACTGACAAGATATATACACTTTCCCTGAACTTTTCATGCGATACTACTAAATCAGTTAACATGCATACATTTAGACCTAAATTTTTCAACCAATAAAATGGAGAAAATAATCATATTTTCCCTACCTCTACCAAATAAGCTTTTAATGGAATAGAACTAATGCCTTTTTCCTTTATTTTCAAAAGATCATCCTTCTCCAAATCATTCTGACAGCATGCATTAAAGGTTTGACTCAGTAAATTAATGGGATAGAAGAGAACAATAACATGGTACATGGAAATAGTCTTGAAGCCTATTGTATGCTAATTGATGGATCCTGTTACTATTTTATTTCTGTGCAATTTAATTACTTTCATAAATCTTTTTTTTTGTTTAAAATACTTTTATTAGGCCTTAATTGACTAAAAGAATTGCTTTAATTAACTCTAACTTCTGGGGATTTATTTGCTATTTATATAAATTCTTATCCTTTTTTTTTCTGTTGCGAGGTGAGAAAGTGCAGCAAGAAGTGACCTCTGCCCCACAATCAGCAAATTGATGAATTTCTAGATAAAAAATATATTTTTAAATTTATCTCCACACCCCACCCCACCCTACCCCCCAAATAGAAATATGATGTCTGTGTTCATTAGTTAGAACTGATATTCTGGGCCAAGTAAAATTATATACTTCATTAGTGAGCTCCTAGTCAAATAACTTCAGTAATAGCTAAGTAATTTTCTAATCGTAAAAGGTTTGCATGGGTGGGAAAATGAGAAGAGAGATATGCAGAGACAAAGACAGAAAGAAGAAGAGAGAGAAAGAGAGAACTAAAAAGATAATGTATAGACTTAATACAATTTCCCCAGAGACAGTACAGGATGATAAAAGGAACAAGTATACATACATACATACATACATACATACATATATGTAAAGTTACTGATTTATGTTGACATATGATAAGGTTCAAGATAAAGAGACAATGCTTATAGCTATTGAATGTAACTGTCCAGTGGTAACATAGTGAAATACTGTTCATTAAAAAATAAAATGGAGATTAGGGAGACTCTGACAATGGAGTTTGCTAGTGCTTTTGTGTCAGTCAATTTGCTTTCCAATTGTTTTTTCTAGTTTTCTGTATTGAAGTTTGAATGGGGAGAAATCTGGCACCAAGGTCCTTCAGATCACAGTTATTTCTGAATCCTGAGTATTAAGATAAGGGAAGGAAGAAAAGCTTTGAAAGAAACCATTGTTATGACTACTAAGAGATGAAGTAAAAATAGCAATAATACCTATCGTGTATAGTAATAATAATGTTATTCATAAAGTGTTTTAATATTGGCTAAGTACTGCCTCTATGTTATTTTATTTGATCCTAAGTGGCCCAGGCAGGGTCAGAAATCAAACAACTGTCTTAGGTGGGATATAAATTAAGGTCTTTCTGACTCTAAATCTAGCCTTTTGTGCCTATGCCACCTAGTTGCCTCTAAATTGTTTTATTGTTTGCAATGTCCTTTACAGAGTTCTAAGATCTAATTACTAGATCTGTAGTCAGTGGTCCATATTTCAAATCCAATCTCTGCCATTTACTGCCTGTGTGACTTAGAATATTTAATTTAACTTTTTTTGTCCTCAGTTTCTTCACCTCTAAAATTAGGGGGTTGCATTAATGGCTTTGAAACTCTATTAACACTAAAGCTCTGTATCTGGAATTTTTTCTGATGCCCACAATGGCACTGCATAGTAGAAAGCAATAAAAGTGTAAGGTCATTAGGTACTGGCACACTGGCCTTTGTATTCCCCTAGTGGGCACATGCTACTTAAACATTGGTAGAGTCTGTTTTTTTCTTTATACACATTCTTGTCAGATCAACATATTACAATTTAAGGGTAAAATAGTGAAATCTACCACATCATTAAGATGGACTCCTACATTCTAGTCACCTAATAAGGACTGTGGCTTGTTCTGAGCAAGAACTTAAATATTGGAAAGCTCATTAAATGCCATGTTAGTTGCTGTCTACCTAGGGAAATGAAGACAATTTTCTATCTCTGGCACAACTTTTTCTTCTACAGACAATGGCTCCTTTATAATATGACCAATGGGGATAGAGGTCTATTCTAAAATATGAATAAGGACCTAATAGTAACAGCTGAGTTGGGGTTGAAAGAAACATGATAGTGAAGTTGACAAATGGCATAATGCTTCAACAAAGGTGCCAATTTCGATTACTTTTATATCCACAATACCTTATAAATGGAAAAATAATGAAGTTATATTTTATTTTATTTATTGATTGTTCTTATTTGAAGTTAGAAATATAAAAGAAATATCAATTCATATTTCATCATTCACCCACTAGCCTTCTGTCTTACTAAAATCTCATTTGTACTCTCAGTGTCCCATGGGACAAAAACAAAATATTATTAGTCCTTGTTTAAATACAGATGCTGCATTTCTTTGGTCAGTATTTCACTAGGGAAGGTATCATCTTAACTCTTCCTATACTAGTAAAGAATACTTTTTACATGAGTGTATGACATATTAGATTTAAATGACTGTGGTAGAAGGTGAGCTGTTTCAATTTAACCGAAGATTGCTCATGTGTGGATAGGTAATTTTAATAAATACTTAAGTTTTAATAATCAATCCTGCTAAGGTAACTTCATATAGGGACTTATTTTTCTAATGTCCCAAATTCAATTATTATTTAATACTGCTTTCTGTCAACTGATGGATACATTTGTTTTCTGTTTTTTGTTTTACTTTCTATTTAAGTTGTCACCTCCATCCCTGGTGAGGACAAGACCAATATTTGAATATTGCTCACAGCAAATGTTTTTCATAACCTTTCATCAACTGAGTACAGAGCAGATGTAATCTGATATTGTTTTAGCCAAAAGAAGTAATATCTTATATTTTCAAGAATATGTCCCTGTGGGCTAGAAGATTGCCTCATTATCTTAAAAATATTTAAATGTGACTATTGTAAGTAACTACATTTTTCCCCTCTTTAAAATGGATTCAAGTTTATGAGGAAAAAAAAAACCAAAGTCTCTTAAAATAGATTCATTCTGGTATAACTCTCTTTGAGAGTTAGGCTAACTAGATGACTGTTATTTTCCCTTTTGACGTTATCTAAAAAGCAAGCATATAGTTGTTAGTAAAGCTAGTGATTCTGGAGCAGAGTCCAGTGATTCAAAAGGTATTCATTGCAACCTCCCAATGAAAAACATTACTATATCATCTATGGTTACAATCAATATCACTGCAGTTTTAAAAAGCCACAAAGAACATACATATAGCATACAAGAGACTGGAGGACATATGAGATAGTAGGAAATGATGAAATAGTGGAATCAACATAATTGAACAGAAAGTAAAATATAGGAAAATACAAATATAACTGGCCAAGATGAAAACTTTATAATATTTTCCCTGTGAAAATAACACTTTCAAGAAAAAAATCTTCATAATAAGTAGAATAAGTCTATAATTTCTAATGTTTTAAACTGGCTATTATTAGAGGATTTAAATCACTTAGTCTGTTTATTTGCCATGAAAATTTGATGTGTCTACGGTCACATTGATTGGGTGCTCTGTCCACTAATGCAAATCTCAACCAATACCTTCCTGATTATTTCTGATTTTTTTTTCTTTGCCTTCCCACAAAGCCTTCTTCACTGGGGATTCATCTCACATGCCAAGGCTTCCCTTTCTATCTCTTGATATTAGATGAATACATGTGGTGCACATAGTTTATACCTTCTTCTTGCTACTTGACCAGTCAGGCTTTATCTCTGGTCACATTCTTCTTCTGTGGCATCCTTTTTTCTACAGCATCTCTTTTATTATTATTCATTGATAAATTGTGGCCCACTCTTGTAAAATATGCATATTCCCATTGCCTTTTATATGATCATTACTTGTAGATTTTCAGAGATTAGTAATCCATGTTTAACAGCCATATATTATAATTAGATGAATATTGCTGGATAAAAGATGGATGTTTTATTTTAATAAAGTGATTAATGCAGTTAAACATATTGATTGTGAAATTTACTAAAGACAGTTCAATGTGCTCTAATCTTCTATTTGAATTCTAGGCCTAACTCATTGTCCATTGGAAATAATGAAGACATATGTATTGATGCACTTATTCTGTGATTCTCTATCAAGTGCATATCATTTGCCATTAGACAGGCACATATATGTTAATGAAGGCTTTGTCTATGTACTAAAATATTTTAGATTAGTCATCTCATATTTTCAAAATTATTAATAAGGTTATGACTAAACAGATTGATTTTATAGTAGTTAGTCATCAACACAGCAGGAAAAATCATTCAATACCAACTAATGAAATGTCAATATTTGGATATTGTTTAAATATATTGGAACCTCTAAAATTTCCACTGAATTTTTGTTATTTACCTGAGATTTTATGAATTTATGAATACACACACACATACACACACATATACATACACACATACACACCTTCTTCAAAGATCTGACCAATTTTCTGTTCAATATATTAAGTATTAACCATGTTTAACTCTCCTTTGATAATCAAATCCAATGAGGCATAAATGAGGGATTCCTAAGATCATCAAACAAATGTATTCCTGCCAAAGAAGGAATGTAGTATGAAGCTAACCTTGAAGAGATTTTCTCTATGGATAATGGTGTCCAATAGAGATATTTCTATTTTCAACTGATATTTTGAATGACTGCATCAAGGTCTATTTCAGATGTTCCTAAATGATGGCACAACTAGGAAAACCAAGTGAATGAATGCTAATTCCCCCAAATAGAGTAGTAAGTGAATGGATAATCATATAAACTTGTCTGCTTATCCTTTATTCCTCTGCCTTAGTTTGTGCATCTATAAAATCATGAGGTTTGACTTATAGGCAGCTAGGTGATACAGTGGATAGAATTCTAGGCATGTAATCAGGAAGAGACCTAAGTTCAAATTTGACCTCAGATGTTTTAGTTGTGTGATTCTGAGCAAGTAACTTGACCTTTGTTTACCTCAGTTTCCTAACTACAAATTGGGGACAATAATAGCAGCTACCTCACAGGGTTGTTGTGAGGATCAAATGAGATATTACTAAAGCTTCAAGGCCATTGCCTGGTACATAATAGATTCTGTATAAATGCTTATTTTCTTCCATATCTAAGGTCCCTTTAAGCAACAAAGCTATGATCCTTCAGTATATTTGTCTCGTATATAATCAATGTAACTCATATGTAACCCACAATCTAATGGAAAGAGAAAAAGCTTCAGTGCCTTGGGGAGATTCCACCAGTCCAGTCCTTGTTCAGATTTCAGATAGGTTACAAAGGAGTATGCACTTAAGTACCAAATGGGCAAGACAGATATGACTGTAATGAGTTCAAAGGAGAGACAAGTTGAGGTGGTTAGGCTTTGTAGAGTTGTTGGGACTCCAGATGTGCCTTAATAGTTGAGTAGGATCTGGATAAATGGAGAGACCTTAGGAGACTATCCAGTACTATACAGGGGTATATGGAAACGTATATGGTATGTTTGGAGGACTCTACCTAGTTTTCCTGGAGTTGAGTCTTTTGAAATAGAATTAAACAAGGTATGGCTGAAAATTTAGACTGGATCATATCAAATGCTGAGTGAAATAATTCAGACTTTTTCTTGCATGCAATTCAGGCCCATTAAAAGTCATAAACTGGAATGTGTGCATGACCAAAAAATAGCTGCCATTGATGTTATGGTTAACTTGGCAGCAATGCACAAGATAGATTGAGGATGGTGAGGAGGAAGATATAAGAACTAGATAGATGCTTTGTTAAAATGAGTAGTCACATATTTGGGCAGTACTAGGCAGAAATAACTTATAATAATGTATTCATTTGTAATAACACCAAGATATTATTCAGGGTTTTTTTGTAATATTCCTTCCCAAGGGGGTTCATCAGTGCATAAATTAAACACATAAAATTAATTTCCTCTTTAAAAAATAGAACACTTTGGAAATTAGAAATGTAGTACCAAAAGGTGGGGGGAGGGAGTACAGAGGAGGCCCACAGGGAAGAAAAATAGTTTGATAATGGAGTGAGGACAAGGTTGGCAATCTTCGTGGAAATGCAATAACAGATGGGGCATCATTTTTGTAAGTCTTCCCACAGATGGTTCACCAGATGGATTCTGCTGGGTTCATACAGCTTATGTGTATTTTTCAGCTGCTTATCATGATCAGTAAGGCCACTTCTCTGAAGGCAAAATCTTTACTTGATTCAGGTTATGTGCAAATGTATCACTGAAGGAAACTGGCTTTCAGTGACATGGCAAAAAGTGTATCTATTAACTGTTGCTTCAGGTTAGATTAAGTCTTAGCTGGTGATGATGTTTGGAATCCTATGATGCTTCAAAATGAATTCATGCGTCATAAGAGAGAAAGTACTGTTCATTGAACCATGAACGGATCAGGAGGTTGACAGAACTCACTTCTAATTTGAGTTTACTATTAACTCACTGCGTGACTTTGTTGGATGAGTCATTTAATCTTTTGTGCCTCCTTTTTTTTAGTATTACCTGCAGGCACATAATTCACAACCTTTTGTAAGAATAAATTGGAAGAGCTAGAGAATGACTGGAAAAACTTAGATTATTGAAGCATTGATGAAAAATAAGAATAAGTGGCAATCTGATACTAACAAAACAATACTTGGAGCTTTATAGGTATCACAGAATTCCCTCCTACATTGTTCTGTTAGGAACTACATGACATTAAATTGCAATTCTGGAGAGTCTGTGCATTAGCCATCAGGAGCAGAGGCATGGACAGTACCATCAAGAAGCCAAACCTGGGCTCCACCCCCCAAGAAAGAAGATGGGACCCAAACCTGAACTCACAGAGGACCAGAAACAAGAAATTAGAGAGGGGGCAGCTAGGTGGCACAGTGAGTAGAGTGCCGGCCCTGGAGTCAGAAGGACCTGAGTTCGGATTTGGTCTCAAACACTTAACACACACAGACAAAAATCCAGCCGTGTGACCTTGGGCAAGTTACTTAACCCCAATTACCCTAAAAAATTAGAGAAGTATTTTATCTCTTTGATACATATGGAACCAGGGCAATAGAAGTTAAGGAGCTCAAGGTGGCCATGAGAGCTCTAAGCTTCAAACCCAAGAAAATAGAGATAAAAAAAAAAAAAACAAACGATACCTGAAGTTGACAAGGAGGGGACAGGGAAATTGAATTTCAATGACTTCTTGGCTGTGATGACTCAAAAAATGGCTGGAAAAGACACCAAAGAATAAATTCTGAAGGCTTTCAGACTCTTTGATGATGATGAAACTGGGAAAATCTCCTTCAAGAACTTAAAACATGTAGCCAGAGAGCTAGGGGGAAATCCTCACTGATGAGGAACAGAAGTAAATGATTGAAGAAGCTGGTTGAGATGGTGACGGGCAAGTCAATGAATAGGAGTTCCTGTGGGTCAAGAAAAATACCAGTCTCTATTGAGGCCAATATATCTTCCTCTTTTGCAGGTGCATACAAATAGATTAACTGGTTATGAAAGCTCCTTGTTTTCATTTTTTTTGAGGCATCACTATAGTACATAGAGGCTGATTTTCCCCTTCCACTGATTTATGTGGATAGTTATATTGGCAAATACCTGATTCAATTGTATGTTTTCTAAAGAATTCTAAAAACAAAGTTCTAGATAATACACCTTTTCAATGGATTCTCCAATTCAAAGCCTGCTAGGCTTAAGGATGGGGGCCTAAAATTTCCCTCCTCCCCCCCCTCTGCCTGGCATCTCTTCTTTCATTCATGAATATTACACCAAACCCAGAGCAAAATTCAAGTGTTATGGCTGCCAAAGTGAGAACAAAGAATATATCCTTTAAGGTGCTGGTTCCCTTATCACCTTGCTTCCATCATCTTTTCCCCTTGCCATGCTCAGGTGAATGATACAGCAGGACCATTTGACTGGCTTGTAAGCCATCATTAAAGGTCATTTCCCCTCCATTTTCCATTCACCCCTTTGATTTTCATTGACTTAGCACTTTTAAGAAACTAGCTTACCAAATTCTTTGTTGTTTCTGAAACACACTGACATACTTATTGTCTTGTGGAGGACTTGGAATGTTCCATGGCATCATCCTCTCCAGTCAGTGCTGGGGCAGCAACATCTAGCTGATCCACTTTAAGTGTCATCTTGGAAAATGCTTTTTTCTTTTCCCAGGCCAGGCCACCAAATGAAAATGGCTAAATGTAATGTTAGCCTAAGAAAATCAGAAATAGCATAGGTTGTCTTAATACTAATGTTAAAAAAATACACAAAAAAGCATTTCCTTAGTTCATAAGCTTTAAGGGCTTAGTTGCTTTGAAAATCAGGGTGGGTGGGGCAGGTCATGTTTTAAAAATTTAGCAAAGCCGTTTTCCCTTTTCCCTGCTTGGAAGGAAGGGAACTGGCTCTTGTCTTCATTAGAAATTTAATGTAACCATGGCCATTTCCTACTGATTTTGTCACAGATTCCTCTTTACTAGTTAGCTCTAAGAACCATTGGTTCTTATTAGTCCATGACTTTCTCCTCTTGACGTATGGACACTGACTACCGAGTGTCCCATATGGGTACTTTGATACAATGCTTTGTAACTCCCAGTGGTCTGTTCAATGTTGATGCTATTTATTTTCTCTGTTGTGAATAAAGTCTTTCTTGTTTTAAAAAAAATAAATTGCAATTCTGAAAAACTGCAGTAGAGGTTACAAGTTTGAATATGACTTTGATAATTGTAATGTAATGATAATACTTAAATAATATTTTTGTATTGCCAGTATTCATTCTTTTAATACAAACAAGTCCATATCATTGTTAACTGAGTATCACCATGAGACACAAGAAAAAGACCTAGAATTCAAGCAGAAAGAGGATTGGATTTTGAGTCAATCAACCTGAATTTTATTCTATGTGTTACCATTGTGGGCCTTTGGTATCACATTAAAAACTTCCTTTTCTCACTTTCCTCCTCATTAAAATAGGCATACTAACACCCTTGCTTAATTCAGAGTTAGTGTTGTGAGTTTCAAATGAAATAAACCTAGGAAAGGATTTTGGTGTTATTCAGTCCTTTCAGCAGTGACCAACTGTCCATGACTCCATTTGGTATTTTCTTGTCAAAGATAGTGAGAGATTTGTCATTTTCTTCTCCAGCTCACTTTACAGATGAGGAAACTAAGACAAACAAGTTAATGTGACTCACTTAGGGTCACACAGCTAGTAAGTGTCTAAGGCCAGATTTGAACTCACAAAGATGAGTCTTGCTGATTCCAACCCCAGTTATCTATGCACTGCACGACCTAGCTCCCCTGAAAGTATTTTTTAAAAGTGCTTTAAATAAATAAGGTATGAAAAAATGATGTTTGTTTAAATTGTGAATCAGAGAGGAAGAAGGTAAAAAAAAAAACATTTTTTATACTGGAGCAAATTGGAGTTAAATTGGAATGCTTTATCACCAAGTCTGATTATCTATTTTCATGGAGCCAATTGGCTGGTATGGCTTGACTTGAATATTTTGTTCAAGATGCCATTTTTTCTGAAGTCTTCTGTAATTCCAATTATCACAAAATTAACGTGAATGATTGCATCTAAAACATTTTTGAACACTTTTAAAGCTTGGGCATCTTTTTCAAAAGTGAGCAGGACAAGACTTTAGAGTAAGAAAGACTTGGCTTTCACTATAGTCTCTAGCATCTCTAAGTTGTATGACTAAAGGTAAACAAATTAGCTTCTTAGTTCCTCACAAAACTCTTTAAGACATTACATTGAAGAAAAGGTTATTTGAGTTGTTAAAAGCATTTCTCTATATTAATTACATAAAAATGCCTAGACAGAAAAGAAAGAAGAAAAGAAAAGACAAAAAAGAACTATTTTTATAAATGAATGAATTACAAGACACAGAACTACACTCTTACCATAGCATGAACCTTTTACCTTTTTACATATTAATAAACTTTGAGTCATATCTGATTTATTCTATAGTCACTTGTTTTATAAGATTTGGCATTGAGTTCATAACATTTTGATGCATTGTCTTTAATTCTGCATGTTTAAAGTCTTCTTTGGGGAAAATAATATTAAGTTGATATTTTTAAAAATCCATTTATCAATTTCCATTCTTAATTATAGCCTACAGGCTTCAATAATGTTTAAATCACATGAGTTTCTATGTCATTGATGCATATCAATCTCCATTTCTTGAACACATTTCTTATTTTTTAAGACATGTGGCACTGTTCAAAGTTATGTTGTATCATTCCATGTTGATCTAGGAAGTACTATAATACTATAATAATTTTGATCCTTAGTTTGTACACAACATATTTCTTAGAGTTCATCATACTTTCAATTGGGAAAAGATTTCCTGATCCAATTCAATATTCTTTTAAAAAAGAAAAAGAAAAACAAAAGAAATTTGGTAGCTATTTTTCAATACAAATAAGATATCTTATAGGTCCATCAACACATATTACATAAATATTTTAACAGCCGTGATTGAAAAAGTTAGTTTCATCAGCAGAAGAGACCTTATTCTAAAGTTTACTACTCCACCTTTTGTATTGTTTTTTAAATAACATTTTTTCTTCATAACAACAGTCCATATTTCTAAAGTGATAGTGTATCAGTTCTCATAATTATCTTGTCATAATTGTTTTTGTTCATTTCTAACTGCACTAGTCTTTGTTTTTTGGTATTTATGAGACTTTCATTGAGTGTTTGAATGATACTTGTAGCACTAAACATTCCCCACACCAACAGCCACAGCAATGCATCTGTCACTGAATTGTGCTCATTATGATCTGTAATTTTGTACATTTCATTGGAATGATATAATTTCTGATCAAGGTCACATACCTTTGGTTAATTTTATGTTAATAGAAACCCACATGAATGACTCTCGTCATAAAAAATCTATATCAGAATTCTTGGCCCAAGTAGTACACATTACAAAATAATGATGGTATTTGTATAAAATGTTAGACTTCTTTAATGTGACTTCATGTCCATTGTAACAGTTAATCTCCACAACCTTTTGAGTAAGATCTGAAAGCTTTCTTTTTCTGTGGGTACTCCCTCCATTAAATGAATCACAACCCTCTGTGACTTAGTATATGATCCTCAAGAATCTTTATTGTTGAAAAGTTAATTACTCTGAAGGTGATGAGCCTCTCCTGACTTTATTAGGGTGATTCGTGGACAACAGTAAATCAATTAACCAGTCTGGATTCAAAGTTTTTCTAGCTTTATGGACTCAACCAGAGTTTATGTTCCACTGAAATAACCTTCAGGATAGACAGACATGTAAATATTCTCACTTTACATATGACATAACTGAGACAAATAGGTAAATGGACTTGTCCAGGGTCATACAACAAATAAGAATGAGAGTCATACTAGAAGTCAAGTATCTGCTATCCTACCTAGTCTTCCTTCTATTAAAACATGGTCCATTTCTCTTGGAGGTAGAGATATATCAGAGGTCTAGTCTACATTAAGGCAAACTGGATTACAATGAAGCTGTGGGACCACAACTTCTTGTTGGCATATATATATATAAAACTTCACACACACACACACACACATTTTCACAGTAAATGGTTTCCTATGTGGGCCAATTTATATGATTAAAATGCTTAACCCTGTGTACTTTTTTTTATTAATAATCATTTTCTCATAGTACATCACCACTATTCAGTGTAACCAGAGGCATTTTCATCATGGCCTCCTGGGTTGCTGTTCAAATGATCTTCATGGAATTCTTTCCAATCTTCAGTACCAGAGATAACCCCCGCCCATAATACCCTACTGAAGTCACAGAAATATACCCAAGATATCCTTTCACTGCCACAATAAAGTGGTATTCAGGTAAATGTACAGGTATATATTTGAGTTTGTCTAGGGGTATTCCTGCCAGTAAAAAGATCATACACACTCTGTGACTTAGTGATTCAAAAGATATGCATTTGGATTTGAAGGACTACTGGGAGGGAAATGTGCAGATCTGTCACAAATTCCTACATAAGCAGAGGATGATTACTCTAAAGGGAGAAACAGTGACAGAATGATTCAGAGAGAGGCCCTGGGTCATTGAAAATACTGTGTCTGAAGATGGGACCATTTAGGAGACAAAGGGGCAGAGTTTATTTTCTTTTCTGGGCTAATTTACATAAGATTAGAGGTAAGCAGAAATAATAGATGTAAGACAGAAGTTCCCAGAATGGAAGCACCTTATCCAACATTGTATTAAAGTTGCCAATGAAGAGACAATTTTTGTCTTCAATCCAAGACAAGGAAGCTTTGCAATATCCCTCTCTGTGGTGGTGGTACAGTGTCTGAAAAGTGAAAGATTTTCTCTTACAAAAGGTTAGTTTCACCTGAAGACTTACATAACACATTAACAGCTTGAGGGTATGTAATGAGGAACAACATCCAATAGTACCTGCTGAGAGATATAAGAGGAGTGAGTGAATGTGGTGGAAAGGAACACTGTCACCACCTACAGGACTACAGGATGAACAACCCCCTGGGAATGTTAATGTACTTAGACCTGTAATTGACTGAAATTCTATACAGATCTCTGGAGGGCAGAATTGTCCATTGGACTGCATCTTAATTTCCCATGTGCATTTTATTTTGTTTTATTCAACCTGTCAATAATTTTATCCCTCTTCAAGTTTTCTGAGCTGTGTGTTTAAAAGGGGAATTGGTGTTAAAATGATGGCTGATGCTACATAATGATTTTTCCAGATTTTCTATGGAAGACTATGAATCAGAGTGCTTTCAGGTAGGCTTGTAAGTCACTCATGGTCAAATTCAGTAACTATTTTTTAATATAGGTTCTGATTATCCACTCTTCACAAAAAGTTATTGAATAAATAATTTCTCCCCAGTACTATTCTCATAGGGCATTACAATTAAATGCACAATTTAGAGTTAAAGGTACCCCTCTAATAATAAAATATTAGTCACTGAACTCCTCTGTTACTCAGGCCTGATCTCCATTTTCTTTTTTTTTGCCTTTTGGAGGGCAATTGGGGTTAAGTAACTTTCCCAAGGTCACACGGCTAGGTTTTTGTTTGTGTGTGCATTAAGTGTCTGAGGCCGGATCCAAACCCAGGTCCTTCTGACTCCAGGGCTGACACTCTACTCACTGTGCCACCTAGCTGCCCCCTGCTCTCCATTTTCAAAATGTCTCTATAACTTTTATCAATTACATTAGTTGAAGTGACATGAAGATTAAATGGTAAGTCAACATATATGTGTATGTCACCTTTTGACACTAGTCAAATTCATTATTATTTCAGTCTTTGTAAGGATATACCAACTCATCACTTTCTAGTGCCAAAAAGGATTCTTTTCATCTTGACAGAAAATAATAGAAATGGATACATGGGATAGAGAAATAGAAATGTACTAAATGAAATATTGCACAAAATGTCAAAGTACTTTAGGACTTAACTGTATTTCTTAGCCCTGCTCTGAATCTCAAGCAACAGAAACACAGAAACACCTACTGCTAATCCAGCAACAGCATTTAATAATTTAAAAAGTCCACAGAGCTCAAATTAGGCCCCCAAAAAAACTATAAAAGGGGGCTGATATTCCTACTATATCTCCACCTACAGGTTCCAGTCATGTTCTGGGTCCAAGAAATGAAACTCCACACATAACCAGAAACTGGAAAATTGACTATTCGTAACTAAAGACTGGTTTGTAATGATCCAAGGGAGTTAAGGGTCACAAGAGAGGAACCATAGTATGTAGAAAGAATGGTAAGCTTGGAGTGGAGGAAATCTTCCTTTGAATCTCACTTCTTATGTTTGCTAGCTATGTGACTAAAGGCAAATCATTTCACCACTTTTAAGGTCATTGTTTTTTGTTTGTTTGTTTTTCTTTGAAAATACATAGGGCAACTTGTGCACTCATCTTATATTGTTCTTTTAAGGTTTCAATGAGGTAACCCAAGTGAAGTGTTTTTTCAATGCTTAAATCCCTATATAAATGTTGATTATTTTTGATATAGTAAAGGAGCTAATGGGAGGTGGAGTCTATTACAAAAACAACACATTGAGATGAGCAGATACCAGGAATTTTTGCCTACATTGATCATAAATAGTTAAGGTAATGACAAACAGAGTGATTAGTAGAGTACCTTTGTTATCAGAGGTTTCATTTATGGATTTACAAATAATGGCAATTGTTTCTATCAATCTGCCCCTTTTTTACCTCTATGGGAAGGGCTCCAATTCAGTCAAAATAAATTGTTATTATTTCTTTTTTTTTTTTTTTTTAAGCAATTGGGGTTAAGTAACTTGCTCAAGGTTACAGGGCTAGTCATTATTTATGTGTGGGTGCTCATCTTCTGAGGCCGGATCTGATCTCGGGTCATCCCAACTCTGAGGCCGGCGCTCTTACTCACTGCGCCACCTAGCCGCCCCTTTAGGGCAATTGGGGTTAAGTAACTTGCCCAAGGTTACACGGCTAGGTTTTTGTTTTTGTGTGGATTAAGTGTCGGAGGCCGGCTCCGAACTCAGGTCCTTCTGACTCCAGGGCCAGCGCTCTATTCACTGCGCCACCTAGCCGCCCCAATTGTTATTATTTCTAAGAATGAAAGATTCACCAATGATGTATCAAACTGTTTAGAATAAAATATTATAAAACTGAAAAAATATT
Organism: Gymnobelideus leadbeateri; assembly: GCA_011680675.1. Classification (NCBI taxonomy): domain Eukaryota; kingdom Metazoa; phylum Chordata; class Mammalia; order Diprotodontia; family Petauridae; genus Gymnobelideus; species Gymnobelideus leadbeateri. The sequence continues at coordinate 53,592 of WOXC01011931.1, read as the reverse complement.
AGCAATTATCTAATCTCACTCTGTCATTTTACAAATAAGTAAACTAAGGCCCAGAGACAATTTTGCTTAGTCTCAAAAATATCATTAAATCCATATCACTTTAAATGAGTATACATTTTGATATTGCATACATAAATATGAATCACATGAAAGTTATTTAAGTTCTGGCATGGAATATTTGTTATCAATTCAATATTAAAACATTATGGACCCAGTTTATGTGAATTATTCTACTAGCATCTAGAGATTTAAAAAAATGAAATAAAAGTCTCCAGTTTCAAGGAATGTAGAAGTTGATAGTGGAAATGTGACATGTAAACATATAACTATAATTTGAGCCAGAATGTATAAGTACAAAGAAGAGACAAAAAAGGTACTATAAATAAATGAATTGAGAAAGAACTATTTTACATTAAGATAATTATATGTCATTGTGCATACATGCACACATGTTGCAGTCCAGTCATTCAGTCACGTCCAATTCTTCATGTCATTGTGGACCGTATTTTGCATGCGATTTTCTTGGCAAAGATACTAGAGAGGCTTGTCTTATCCTTTTTCAGGGGATTAAGGTAAACAGAATTAAGTGACTAGCCCATGGTCTCACAGCTAGTAAGAGTCTAAGGAAAAATTTGAACATAGGTCTTCCTGACTGCAGAGCTACTGCTTTATCCACTAAGCCTTACACACACATAGAAACATGCAAACACTGTGTGCTTTTCCATTCACATACTTTATGTGTGAGTCTGTATGTGTTTGTGTATGTGTATATATGTGTGTTTCTGAAAATGGAAGGTTACATGATGATTTTGCAAAATTCCCTTCCATACTAATGAGCCAATGATCCATACCATCCATATCAGTTCTTGTTACTTTCCTGCCACACTATTTTCTCATTCTCTCTATTCTCATTCTTTCCATTCCCAATGTAATTTTTTTTCATTGTCAGATAATCCCAGAGGGGATTTTTCCAATATCTATGGTAATAATTGCTATAGGCATTTCCTCATGCCACTCTTTGCTTTGATATCTCTGACTTTAATCTCTCCATAGGAACAACTGTATATAACGCTATATGGTGTCACACAAGAACTTTCTTATAATTCATAAATACAGTTCCTTACTCTCCTCTTCCATCAAAACTTTCTTGACCTTAGTACCATATCCTCAGGGCATAACAAAATGACAATAGCTAATTTGATAAACTCTCAGTGATAAAGCAATAACTGTTACTAATGGGTTTATATGTTACCCCTTTAGGTAACAGTAGCTTCATTTTAAGAGAGGCTTCTGAAGACATTGCCATTACTCAAAAAAGTGTTTAAATGATGAGGATTTCAGATAGCACTATAGCCCAATTAAGAAGATATTTGCTAGAATGAATACCTTGGATTGTCATATAAACCATGCTATTTATACCAATGGTAACCTTTTTGGTGCAGGGACTGGGTGTGTGATTTCATTGGTATAGGGAAGCAGGTCTCTGGTTAGTTTCCCAGGTGAGGAAACTCTCCCTATAAATTTAAATCAATAACATCTTTGAAACTTATAGGATCATGGAATAAAAGATAGAAAAGGACTTAAAGGCCTTCAAACTCAACTCTCCTTTGGTACACATGAGGAAACAGGAACAAAGAGATTGTGGCTTGTCTGAGGTCACACAGTCAGTATATCTCAGAGAAGGTTCTTGAACCTAAGTCTTTCTGGCTTTCAGGCCTGTTTTCTATCTACTCTGCTATAACTTTTAGTTCCTCATAAGGGCAAGAAGCAAAACTAAATGTACTTCCTCAAAGTGACCTAAGTTCTTGAAATTAATATTTGCTCTGGGTCTATACTCTAGCCTTTAGGCTTCAAAATATTCTGATTTGCTCCTACTGATGAATAAGCCCAATATCTTCACAACTATTTCTCACATCTTAATTGATAAAAATTATTTTCATGATGTTTTTTATGAAGATTGAATCATCAATGTTTTTTAAAGAATTTTTAGTGAACATCAATATCAAAAGACTAAAAGAAGGCATAAAAACTGAGTATTTCGCTTCATTGAAAAAAATAGTTACTTTAAATATTGCCAGGCAGACACAATGTTTACGTACATATCTTTTGGTATGTTTGTTTGTTGCATTTATTTTTTTCTACATAAAGGAGAAAGTCATTTTTTTTCTAATTGGTCTCTGAGCCAAATTTGGCTATTATAGTTACATAACTTCCAGATTAGTTTTATTGCACCTTCTGTTTACATAATTTTAGTCATTATGCATGCTATTTTCATGTTTTCCCTTATTTCACTCTATATCAGATCATGTATGACTTCCTATGTTTATACACTTTTATCATTGCTTACAAAGTAACAATAATCCATATGTTCATATACTCCAGTGGGTTTGCTTATTCCTCAAACAGGCACTCTTTTTCCAGTTCTTCACTACCACCAAAAAAAGGTGCTTTCTTTACATTCTGAAAAAAAAAAGATGTAGACAAGAAGGGAATAATCGGGCGGTGGTGGGGTGGGGGGTGGTGGTGGTTGGGGGTGTTGTGGTGTTTGGGGTTTTTTGTGGGGGGTGGTGGGGTGGTGGGCCGGCCTCGGAGTTTGGATGACCGAGATCAGATCCGGCCTCAGAAAATGAGCACCCACGCATAAATCAAATGACTAGCCATGTAACCTTGGCAAGTTACTTAACCCCAATTGCTTTAAAAAAAAAAAAAGAAGGGAATAATCACATTTTCTGGCAAACCTAACCAATCTTTAAATACACCAAGAGACACAATGGTATAACAGAGGTGAAAGGAATATTTTTTCCCCAAACACGTAGATTTTGCATCCCCATTGAACTATAAGATCAATATTATTGCTTGTGTCACTGATGTTCTGGGAAAAGTTAAGAAGAACAGCTAAAAATAACCAAATTAAAAGAGGAGCCCACAGACTGTGTTGTCTCACGTAGTGTCACGACACACTTAGTTATACCTGGGATAGGTGCCACATATGCTTGGAGGCATCTGACAATGCATCAGTGATTTCAGCAAAGGACTTCCAAGGAGACAGTCGATGATTCCCAATAAAATATATTACTTTTGGGCAAGTCCTTGAGAAAAAAAAAAAAGTATAATTTAAATCTGAGCTGCTGGGCAAATCCTAGTCTTTGTGAAAAATGCCAGAAGCACAAATAGACAAAATGAATATAATAATTCACAAAGTGTAGAGCAAGTACTTTGTAATGATTATCTCTAGCCTGTGTGTCCAGTCAGCCTATCTTCTGACTTACAACTCTTATCAGGGTTTTGCAGGATATCCTTATGTTATGATAATTCCTGCTTTCTCAATACCATTTCTATAGTACAAAATGAAATGAAAAACAAAGTTGTGTTCTTAATGTTCTTTTTTCAGGAAAAAAAAGAAAACTTTGGGAAAAATCATATGATTAATAATTAGGAATACAAATGGGCTTTAACTTAGAAGCCAACACCTCCAATTTGTGGAAAAAGAACCTGAGACTGAGAGAGTTTAAAGATTTATCCAAAGTCATGTAAATGGTGAATGGCAGCACATTTGAATTTCACCTAACTCCAAATTAAAATTCTCTTTCCCCTATACAATGCTTTCTCTATGAGGTAAAATAGAAAAAAAAATCGTTATTACATAACCTGGGGAATTATACTGAGGAGATATACAAATTATCCCCAAATCTAACAGACATGGAACAAAACACATTTCAGTTTTGTAGGGTGACCCAACTAATGTTATTATATTTGCACAGTGGAATATAATAAAATTGAAAATGGATTCTTAAACCAATCCCTATAAAAAAGCACTCAATGCATCCTGGGTGCTATATTTTGTAGCCTATTTAGCCTTGCTTTTAAAGTTATTTTCCAGGCTTTAATGGGGGTGTAAAAGCCCCTACCTGTCAAGGAAATACAGTGCAATTTCATAGTAATGTTGGATACATAAGTGTTGTTGATGGCTATATTTGAACTTTATCGATCCCCCTGAATAACATGATACTTGGAGTTATGTACAATAATGTATTCTGATGTCATCCTGGAGTGGTTACTAAATATCCAGGTTTCATTTGAAATTGACAGTCAGGATTCTGGAAAGAGTAAAGTCCAGAAGAAGTAACAATGGTAGTGTTGCTTAGAGGTGTGAATTCTACCAAAGTCTCACTTTCACTTTGTCTCTATCTATCTTCCTTTAATAACAGTAAGAAAAACTAGAATAATATTTTCCTTTCCCAATGAAAAAATAAAGAAATAATCAGTTTTGAGGAGAAAATCGTATAAAAAACTTACAACATGCCAAATAAATTTTTGTTTTGAAATTAAGAATAATTGTGGGCAATATTCATTTTTTTTCTTATACAAAGATCTGCTAAACAAAAGAGTGGAATTTTTTTTAGTTTAATAATTAGGTATTCTTTTCCTAGGTATTGCTTGGACAATTCTGATGTGAGGCAAGGCAAGAAGAGGCAGTGTGCATGATGTAGTAGAAATATCATTGTCAAAGGATGGAGCCAAGATGGTGGAGTAAAAGCAGGAAATCACTTGAGCTCACTCTCCAACCACCAGAAATACCTGTAAAAATGATTCTAAAGAAATTTTAGTGGTAAAAAATCCACTGAGTAATAGAGAGAAAAAAATATCCCTTTGAAGGCAGCCTGGTAGGCCAACAAGAAGGGTCTATAACACTGGGCTGGGAGTGGAGCACAGTCCCATATGGGCTGCACCGGCCCAGACCAGCAATATATACAGGCCAGTGAAGACTTCAGGAGAGTGAATCATTGGCAACTGTGGCCCTTTATAGGCTTCTAAAACCATAAATACCAAAGGGAAAGGAAAAGGTCAGTAGGGGAACTATGTTAGAACTGAGTGAGATAAGAGGATGTGACTGCTGCCCCCAGTGTGGCAGAGATGGCAGTGTCTGCAGCTGCTGTTGCCACAACCGCCTCCTAAGCAACAGGCCCACAGATCATAAGGAGACCAAGCAACTGACCAGAGGGCCATGACTGGAATGTCTTTGTTGGCACTGAGGCAGGATTCTCTTACTTTGACCTGCTTGGATCGGGGTCACAATCTTGGGTGGCAGTCCTGGGGTAAGGTGTGCTAGCATGGCAGATGTTGTTAGATTGTGTAGAGGGAGTCCTTCGCACAGTTCTGAGTTGAGTGCCTAGAAGAAACTCTGACAACAGCTATTTAAAACCCCCAAAATATGGGACACAGCACTCTCCACTCTAAAAGCAGAGTTCTACCATGGCAAAGAGTACAAAAGTCAATTGACTGACAAGATGAGTAAACAGAGGAAGCAAAGTCAAGCTAAAGAATTGGTTTTTGGTGACAAAGATGATCAAAACATAGAACCAGAAGAAGACAACAAAGTCAAAACTCCTGAATCAAAACTGTCCAAGAAAAATATGAAGTGATCCCAGGCCATGGAGGAGCTCAAGAAGGATTTTGAAAATCAAATAAGAAAATTTGAGAAAAATTGGAAAGAGAACTGAGGATGATGCAAGAAAATCATGAAAAATGAGTCAACAGTCTGTTAAAAGAGACCCAAAATATTGAAGAAAATAACACCTTAAAAATAGACTAATACAATGGCAAAAGAAATCCAAAAAGCCAATGAGGAGAAGAATGAGTTAAAAAGTCAAATTGGCCAGAAGGAAAAGAAATTTAAAAAACTCACTGAAGAAAATAATTACTTCAAAATTAGAGTGGAGGAAATGGAAGCTAATGACTTTATGAGAAATTGAGATTTTATAAAAGAGATACAAAAGAATGAAAAAATAGAATGCAATGTGAAATGTTTCATTGAAAAAAAAAAACACTGACCTGGAAAATAAATCCAGGAGAGAGAATTTAAAAATTATTGGACTACCTGAAAGCCATGATCAAAAACAAAAGAGCCTAGAAATGATCTTTAAAAAAATTCTCAAGGACAATTGCCCTCATATTCTAGAACCAGAGAACAAAATGGAAATTGAAAGAATTCACTGATCACCTCTTGATAAAGGTACCCCCAAAATGCTCCTAGAAATATTATAGTTAAATTCCAGAGTCCCCAGTTCAAAGAGAAAATATTACAAGGAGTCAGAAAGAAACAATTTGAGTATTGTGGAAGCACAATCAAAATAGCACAAGATAGAGAAGCTTCTATATTAAGCGATCAAAGGACTTGGAATATGATATGCCTGAGGTCAAAGGCAACTAAAATCAAGAATCACCTACCCAAAAAAACTGAGTAAAACACTTCAGGGGAAATTATGGATATTCAATGAAGTAGAAGACTTTTAAGCATTCTTGATAAAAAGACCAGAGCTGAACAGAAAATCTGACTTTCAAATACAAGAAGCAAAAGAAGTATGAAGAGTTAAAAAGGATCGAGAAATCATAAGGAATTTATTAAAATTCAAGTATTTACATTCCTACATGGAAAGACAATATTTGTAATTCATGAGACTTTTCTCAGTATGAACATAGTTGAAGGGAATATATATGTGTGTATATATGTATGCATATATGCACACACATACATACATATATACCTATTTGTACACATATAAATATACGTATACATATGCATATGTATGCATAGTTGGATTGTGTCTATATGGATATGTAAGTATATGTGTGTACATGTATACATAGACAGAGGGCATAGGGTGATTTGAATATGAAGGGATGATGTCTAAAATATAAAATTAAGAGGTGACAGAGGAATATATTGGGAGGAGATTAGGAGGGATATAATGGGATAGATTATCTTATATAAAGTATTTAATGGAGGGGAGGAGCAGGAAGGTATAAGGGAATAAGTCAAACTTAGTCTCATTGGATGTGGCTTAAGGAGGAAATTACATACATACTCAATTGGGTATCTTATCCTACAGGTAAGTAGGGGGAGAGGGGACAAGACAGGGGATGATAGAAGAGAGGGCACTTTTGAAAAGGGACAGAGCCAAAGAATAAATAGAATAAAACAGGAAAGAGATCGATTGGAGGGAAATATAATAAATATTTCATAATATAACCACTATGAATATGTTTTATATAACTACACATGCATAACCTATATTGAATTGCTTGTCTTCCCAGTGGGGGTGGGTGAGGAGGGGAGAAGGGAGAGAATCTGGAACTCAAAGTTTTAGGAAAACAACTGTTAAAAATTGCTTTTATATGCAACTGGAAAATAAGAAGTACAGACAATGGGGTATAGAAATCCATCTTACCCTACAAGAAAGTAAAGAGGGGAATGGGGGGGAGGGCATATAATAAAAGGCAAATTGGGGGAAGGGGTGTTCAGTATGCTTGCCATCTTGGGGTGGGTGGTGGAGGAGAGATGGGAAGAAATTTGTAAACCAAAATCTTATAGAAATGAATGTTGAAAATGAAAATAAATAAATAACTTTAAAAAAGAACATTGTAGTGACCATCAAGAGATCTGAATTCAAACTCTGACCTTTCCATTTATTAACTTAAATGGTAAGATTATTATTAGGTTCTCAACCATAAAATAAGGAGTTCGAAATAGATAGCCTTAATGTCTTTTCCAGTGTTTAGATTTTTGAATATTTAGTTCATGTTGGATTTGGTTATTTTAAAACTGCCTCATAAATTAGATTATAGAACCACACACATATGTATACATATATGTATACATTTATACATGCATGTGTATATATAAATGCATTCTTAAATGTATATATACACATGTATATTTGTGTATTTATGTATGTGTATGTGTGTGTGTGTGTGTGTGTATGTATTATATTGAAGTGCCAGTTAGGTTCCCATAGTGCTAGCTCCTGCACAAGGTCCCTCACAAGGCCCCCCAGGCGGCTCCAGAAACCTAGTGTAATGGTGTGACCATTGTGAAACCTCGCCTTGCACCTGCCTTGTAACCAAGATATAACTAAAACAAAGCCCCACCCTTTGTTTACATCCCTGTGTAGCAACAGTTGCATTGCTGAACACTGTTTGTTTCAGGAAGTACTTTTTACTGTATAAAAGCTTGCTGGACAGACTGCTCAGGGCTGCCTTCCCTTTTGGGAGACAGCTCCTGGCTAATAAAAGCACTCTCCAAATTAGTAATTGGCTATGCCATCCTGTATCTGCCTCAACTGTTCATTACCATATATGTATAAAATCTTCATTTTTCCTTGCTTCAATCTGTATCAGATTATAAATGAATACACACACACACACACACACATATATATACATACACACATACATACATATATATGCATGTGTGCATGTAAAATCAATCCAAAAAATTTCCATTAGAATGTCCTAGTCACTGGTATTATAAACATTAATAACCTAAGGTTGTACTAATTTACTGATCAAAGGATAAGAGTATCATGGGTCTAGAACTTTAAAATGTCTTAAAGGCAAGCAAGTCTCATATCCTTATTTTCAGATGAAAAAGCTGAAACCAAAGTACATTAAGTGATTTTCCCCATGGTCACAGAAGTCATGAGCATTAGAGGTAGATTTGATGATGAACTGTTATAAAGGATCGATAGGGTTAGATCATGTTAATGTAATTGTTTACTATTTTGAATGATCCAATATTATTAATTCTTGAAAAAGCCTATTTCTCAGAGAAAATAGTCTTTGACTGATGATTTATGATTGTAAAGTATGGAATGTCATAATATTGGAAGAATCAACACTACAAGTAACCTAAACAGTAACAGAAAGATAAATAATGGATATAAATAGACTGGATTAGGTTACCAATAAGACTTTGTCCACAAGAAGAAAAATACAATACTTTATCAAGGAGTTTTACAGAAAATAACAGAAGAGTAGCTTTATGGACACACTGAGGATATAAAAATAAATTTAAATAAAAATAATACAAAAAAAAAGAATATGGCCTCTAGATCACTCGTATTTTCTATGGAGAATTTATGGAAGGACATGGAACAAATTCACCATTGGGTGAAAAGCTGACAGGAATAGTGATCTGCATTACTGGAGAAAGTTAAATTATTGAAGTAGACATTGTCCTAGTATTATTAGTCATACAACATTTTCACGTAATATATACTCAAGTAATAATGATTGAGCATTTGCTAATTGTATGAATCAGCTAACTTTGATGAGAGATAAAACTCTTTTGTGGTCAAAGGCGAAATTCTTTGAAACAAGAAATTCAAAAATTTGGAGGGAGGAGGAGGCCAAAGAAAGAAAAAGAAGGAAGAGGAGCAGGAGTATGAAGAGGAAGGGGAAAGAAGGGGGAATGAAGAGGAGGAGGAAGGAGGAGGAGGAAGGAGGAGGAGGACAAAGAGGAGAAGAACAAGAAAAAGTAGGAGAAAGAATAGGAGAATGTCATGGTAATGGCATTTAAAGATCCCCATGTATTGGCTTGATTGTTGAATTGAATATTAAAACCCAGAGCTTGTGAATCTCACTTGTGGGATGGACTTCTTGTCTTGAAAAGAGAGGGCTCAACTGGGAGGAGCTGGTGCAGTGGATTTAGAGAGGAGGCTGGAGCAAAGAGAGGCAGAAGAACTTTTGGAAGCAGCATCGTGGAGGCTGAGCTGCCACCCAGAGCTGCCAAGGACTGAGGAGACATGACTGAGATGCTGGTATTTTGTTTGTTTTGATATCTTTTTTCCAGATTCACCCATTGGTGGACAGTGCTGTTGTTGCAGAAGTCCTGGAAGCTTGCTTTTGGTTCAGAAGCCCTGAAGAAGGATTTTCTTGTATGTTTACAGAAATCGTTGAAGAGGGTCTTCATATTTTCTGGGGTCCTGAGACTGTTCTGAAGGCAGAGAGTGAATTGATGAGGACACTGACAATGTATCATATGACTTTGTTAAGCTTTATTTCCTCAGGAACAGAGATTGCTGAGAACTTACCTCTGGTCAAGATTAAGAAAAGACCTCTCTTTGGGTATTAAATGCTGTGATGATATCTTAACTTTGCTGTAGCTCAGGGGTAGATGGCCTTTGTGCTCTCCACTGCCCCTTTTGAGAAGGTGCTTGGTGTTAATTTATGATAATTGTAACTCACTTGTGATCCAGGGGTGGGGAACTTGACTTTTTTTGTGTTCTGTGATTGACCAAATGAATATACTTTGTTTATGATTGGGAACTAATCTTAATGTCCATTGGAAAAGAGAGACTTTGTGATTGAATAAGTGAATAGAATTTGGAACTTATTGAACCACTCTTGGTGAATACTGTATTTTGATTTTCTCTGTTCTATAAATGTTTTGCCTTAATTTGTCACTGAATAAAATGGAGTGTTACTATGCTGGTGTTCTGAACCTTCGAAGTCGCTTTTGCTTGGCATTACAGAGAAGGAGAAGGAGAATGTAAAGCCAAGCATGAGCAGCTTGCCAGAGGACTGCTGTTGTGAACAGCTTCAAGGTTCTGATTATGTAGTATAGTGAATTGTCTATTCAGTAATAAACCAAGATCAAACATTGACAGAAATCAAAGTGCAGCATTCACAATGTTATAGCATAACAAGTTATCACTAAATTGACCACATAGTTTTCACCAGAGTGGCCACATAGTTTTAAATAAAAGATATCATTCAGTAAGTCCTTAAGTCAATCATCCTTAGGTAGTAAACCTCCTTAAAGGACAAAAAGTACAATCATTCAGTAAGTCCTTATGTCAATCATCCTTAAGAATCAAGTCTCCTTAAGAGACACAAAGTACAAATGTCAAAGTTCTCCACTCCTAGGTCATATTGTCTTAATCTCTCAGTCAAAAAGTCTTCTTTCTTCCTCATTGGAGATTAGTTTCTAATCATTCTTAATTTAATCATCCTGAAGAGGCACAGGATATAAAGTACAAAGTCTTCCCACCCCTAGGCCACAATAAATCATGATCTTTCTCAATTTGTATTAAATACCCAAGGAGAGGAGTTTTCATCTTGATTCAAGGCTGGCTCTCAGATTCCATGCTTCCTCTTCCATGTTCCAAGCTCCTGCCTGAATCTATCCAACTGTCACCTGGATTAAAGGGCAGATAGTTCTCAGCTCTGTGTCCATCTCCTTGCCCAGTTCTTCATCCAGTTCCTCATCCATTTCCCATTCCATATTGAAGCTCACAGTGTCCATTCCACTTCAAATCCTTCACAGTTCCTATTTCTGGGAAGACAAAGCTAAAAAGAGCCACAATAACACTCATGCACATTGCCAGCATCATTATCAATTCACTATCTGCCTGAGAAATCAACACAGACCCACCAACAAGGTCTGAGAACTCAACACAAATCTCAGTATAGTCTTAGGACCTATGAAACCCTCCTCCAGCACTTCTGTAAACAGACAGTAAGAAAATGCTCTTTCAGGGCTTCAAGTAAGGTCACAGGGCTTCAGTACAACAGAAACATCCTCCATCATCAGAATAATCTGACAAAGTAACATCAAAACATACAGACAAAGTACCAGCACCACAGCCATGCTTCCTCCCACTTCTTCTGTCTCCCAGTCTGGGCTTCTCCTTATATATGGTCAATAATCTCCTCCTTGTTCCACCCTTTTGGGTTGCATCAGGAACAGGGGTTCATAAGTTCTGTTTCTTAACAAAAGATGTGATAAAATCATGGGAAGTCTTAAAAGTAACTTGAACTGAAACAAGGTTCTAAATAATTAAATAGCTAAAACAATGTGTTAACTACTTCTTTGCTTGCTTGCGAAGAAGAAGAAGATAAAGGAGAAGAAGAAGAAGAAGAAGAAGAAGAAGAAGAACAAGAAGAAGAACAAGAAGAAGAACAAGAAGAAGAACAAGAACAAGAACAAGAACAAGAACAAGAACAAGAACAAGAAGGAGAAGAAGAAACGACACAGAATTTTATAGTACTTTAACATTTGGGGTACACATCATATATTTTATCTCATTTTACATATATAATGAGTCTTCAAAGTAGGTGTTATTATTATATACCATTTTACAGGTGATGAAACTAAGGTAGAGGGAAATTAAATGATATGCACAGGATCATACAACAATTAAATATCTGAGTCCAGATTTGAACTCAAGCCTTCCTGATTCCAAAGATAGCACTCTATCCAATTTTCCAAAAAGAGGTCATGAAGGAATATGGATGGTTCAGCAGAGTTCCTTGTGAGTCACTAGGAAGCTGGGGCTAGTGACATGGAACAAACTGCCAGTTTCTCTCATGTTGGCTTTTTTGCCAGTCATTTCTTTTAGCTACCTGAGATGGGGTTGATATTTTCCATCTTCTCTCTCAAAATCAGAAGCCAGAAGTGCCCAAAGCAACTGCTGAGGCCAAAGCAACTATGGATAATCTCAAAGAGATCGAAGCTATTGTCTCCATCCCTATATTCAACTTCCCCTCATTTCCATAAGCATAGGATTTTATACCATTGGACTTTAAGACTGGAGTTACCTCTGCATTATCTTATTTTATCTTTATGTCAAACCTAAATAGAAATTACCTCAAGAAGTATTTCTCCCACATTATGACAATAAGGAAACAGACTGAGGGGTTAAATGATTGAATCAAGATGGGGTCAGCAACACATGGGTCCCCCAGAGATAAAGTTAGATGTCAATCTTGTTTTCTCAATACTAAGTCTATTGCTCATTTTACTCTCCAACAACTGCCAGTATTTCATACTTCTTGGCTTACCCTCTCTATGTTTTATTGGAATCCAGGATGAATAACTGAATTCCAACCTTAGCCTGTCTGCTTCCAATGTCTAGCATAATTTATGAGTTGTTCTAGTATGTGGGTGATTTCCCTTCAAATCCCTCCTCACTATTCTATACAATATCTAGTTATAAACTTTAAAATAATATTACAGAGATCAAAAAAGTTCAGTTTTTACTATCTAAGTGAGCTGCTATCATAAGTAGAAATTTATAGTACATACTTAAATAACTATCAGGCATAATTAATAATACATTAAAAGACAATTGCATATTATCATAAAATCCAAGATCAATACGCACAATGTAAAGTGTACTTTATGGCATGCCATATTTCACATTTTCAAAAATGTTCTTGCAACAGTCTGACACATGGCTCTGGATTTGCATGTGGAATGAGAGGCAAAGTAACCTCGAGTGAAAAAGCACAGACCATGGTGGAAATACAGAAATTAATCTACCCTAAATGATTTAAATTCTTCGAAAAAGGTACTCTTAGAAACAACATGATTCAATGATGAAATATAATTTTAACCTGAAATTACCAACTGCTACAGATTGAAAACATAGGATTAATTTGTGAAAGTGTATGCTATATCTTACCTGCCCCAACTTAAATTGTCTTCAATAGAAGCATCCTTTTTACCTTAGTCCCTTGTTAAGTATAGTATACCTCTCAGTGACATTGCATTCACCATAAGCACATAAGACCTATCAGCCTCCTGGCTTACTGAAGTCAATACTGCAACTGAAAAAGGGACCAAAGAACATTTTTAGTAGTGCATGTATGTGACATAAATTTCAAGCTTCATTATTTCATCTCCAATTATTTTTTTGTTTGTCATTCAGTAGTTTCAGCTGTGTCTGGCTCCTCATGACCACTTTTAGGGTTTTCCTGGCAAATATATCAGACTTGTTTCTTGTAATGACAAGTAAACAAGTACTTAGTGCCTTGTTTCATTTGAACCTTGCCCTTGATTATGTCAAGTGTTTGATAAGAAACAGAACTTGTGAAACCCACAGTGGGAGGAACTTGCCAACACAACAGGAAGGGGTGGAGCAGGAAGGAGTTATTGATCATATATAAGGAGCAGCCCAAGCTGGGAGAGAGCAGAACTGTGAAAGGGAATGGTAGTGGAGGCCAGGCACTCTGTTTATCTGTTCTGTCTGTGTTGATTGTTGTTTGTGATACTTTGTACAGAAGCACTGGGACCTTACTGGAAGCCATGAAAGAATATTTTCTTATTATCTGTTTACAGAAATCCTGGAGGAGGGTTTAAGAGGAACTGTGACCATGCTAATGATTTGTGTTGAGTTCTTAGACCTTGTTGGTGGGTCTGTGTTGATTTCACAGGAAGATAATGAATTGACGATGGTGCCAGCAACATTAATGAATGTTGTTTTGGCTCTGTTAAGGTTTGTCTTCCCAGAAACAGATACCGTGAAGGACTTGAGGTGGACTGGACACTGTGAACTTCAAAATGAAACTGGATGAGGAGGTGGATAAGCACCTGAGAGCTGCCTACCTGTGAATCCAGGTGACAGGTAGATTCAGGCAGGAATTGGACCCATGGAAGAAGAACCAGGGGATTTGGGAGCCAGCCTGAGGTCAAGATAAAAAGACCTCTCCTTGGGCACTTAGTGCTGATTGAGTAGAACATGATTTGCTATGACCTAGGGAGGGAAAACCTTTGTACTCTGTACCTTGTACCTATCAAAGATGATTGAGTTAAAGATGATTGGAAACAAATCTCTAATCAAGAAGAAAGAAGACTTAAGGGAGCCAAGATGGTGGAATGGAAACAGAAACTTCTCTAAGCTCCTCCATGAATCCCATCACTTAACCTTGAAAAATGAATCTGAATGGATTCTGGAGTGACAGAATCCACTGGGAGACAGAGTGTGGCAGAATCCAGCCCAGGAAAGTGCCCAATGGATCTGGCCAGGGAAAGTGCGACCCATGTGGGAGCTGCAATATTTTGGACTAGAGGGTGGAGTACAGTACTACCAGAGACAGCAGCTTCTCCTGGGGCTATAAGCCACCAGCATGGAAGTTTAGAAATTTCCTGCCTGTATTTCCCGGGGCCAGAATGACAAAATAAACTCTGGTTCCTCCAATTACTCCTCCATAACCTAGAAAACCCAAATATAACTGTCCCACCCAGAGAGAAATCCTAAGAGAGTGGAAATAGCCTCAGGCTTCGAAGTCATTGAGAAGGGGTGTAACTGATGCAGCAAGGAGTCTGAAGAATAGAGGGAGAGGGGTTCCAAGAAGCCCCATCTCACCTGACCAGCAAAAGCCTTCCTTAGTGGTAGACCAGGGGTATAGAGGCAGAAATCTGAAGTGGCCAGACAACAACCAAGGATTAACTACCCAGAAAAACTGAGCATAATCTTTCAGGCAAGAAGATGGTAGTTTAATCAAATAAGGGATTTCCAGACTTTCCTGATGAAAAAGCCAGAGCTCAATTGAAAATTTGATCTCCAATTACAAGACACAAGAAAGAAATAAGAAGGTAAACAAGGAAAACACACTCACACATTCATACATGCACACATGCACACACATGCACACATGCTCATAACTTGGGATGCAACAAGAGCAAAATGTGCACATCCCTATATGAGAAGCTGATAACTGTTAATATCGAAATTTATATGATTAGCATTACCTTTAAAAGGGTTATACATAGATAGGGGATGAGCGTATGAATGAACAATTCTGAAGATAAAAAAAATTTATCAAGGGGATCATAGGGACTGTAATTGGAAAAAAGAAAAGGATGAGACAGAAAAAAAGGAAAAGTATGCCATTTGAAGAGGTATAAAAACACACTATAGTAGAGGGGAAGGGAAGAGGGAGAGAAACATCACTGGAACATCATTCTCACTGGTTCTGCTTCAAAGAGGAATCAACATAATCAGTTAAGTTTAAGATTCTAACATGAATAGACACGAAAATTCATTAAATGGAAGAAAAGGAGGTAGGGAGAGGAGCACTGTTTGAAATTTACTCTCATTGGTTTGGGGTCAAAGGGGGAATACCATAAACTGATAAGTATAAAATTTTATTGTGTCCTATAGGCAGTGGGAGTGTAAGGGGTGGGGTGGAGCAAAAGAGGAGGAATTGAGGGGAAGGAAATAGGAGTAAGGGAAAAGGGTTTGTAAAGAAGGGGGGTCAATGGGTGGGAACACTGAGGGAGGTGGTGGTCTAAAGGGAAACCCTCAAGGAGGGGAAGGGAGAAGGAAGAAACAAAAACATAAGCAGAGGAGAGAATAAGATGGAGGGGAAGAGAAAGATAGTTATCATTACTGTGAATGTGAATGGGTTGAACTCTCCCATAAAACAGAGGCAGATAACAGAATGGATTAAAAACCATAATCTTACAATATGCTGTCTACAAGAAATACATCTGAAAAAAAGGGATACCCACAGGGTAAAGGTAAAAGTCTGGAGTAGAAATTATTGTGCCTAAGCTAAAGTAAAAAAGCAGGGGTAGCAGTCCTTATTTCAGATAAAGCAAAAGCAAAATTAGATCTAATTAAAAGAGATAAGGAAGGAAATTATATCCTGCTAAAAGGCACCATTGAGAATGAAGCAATACCATTACTTAACATATATGCACCAAGTGGTATAACATCCAAATTCCTAGAGGAGAAGTTAAAGGAATTAGAGGAAGAAATAGATAGCAAAACTATACTTGTGGGGGACGTTAATATCACCCTTTCTAAACTTGATAAATCTAACCTCAAAATAAACAAGAAAGAAGTTAAGAAGGAAAATAGAATTTTAGAGAGACTAGATGTGATAGATCTCTGGAGAAAACTGAATGGGGAGAAAAAGGAATATACATTCTCCTCAGTGGTTCATGGTACATACTCAAAAATCGACTATGTAGTAGGGCATAAAAATTTTATAATTCAGTGCAGAAAGGCAGAAATATTAAATTCATCTTTCTCAGATCATGATGCAATAAAAATTATATGCAATAGAAGGCATTGGAAAGATAGACTAAAAACTAATTAGAAATTAAACAATTTAATCCTAAAGAATGGGTGGGTTGAACAAGAAATTATAGAAACAATCAGTAACTTCATTCAAGAGAATGATAATAAAGAGACAACATAACAAAATTTGTGGGATGCATTAAAGGTAGTGCTTTGGGGAAGTTTTATATCCCTGAATGCAAACATGAATAAATTAGAGAAAATGGAGGTCAATGAATTGGGTATGCAATTGAAAAAAAGCTAGAAAAAGAACAAATTGAGAATCCCCAATTAAATACTAAATTAGAAATATTGAAAGCCAAAGGAGAGATTAATAAGATTGAAATTAAGAAAACTATTGAATTAGTAAATAAAACTAAGAGCTGGTTTTATGAAAAAACCCATAAAATTGATAGAACCTTAGTGAATATGATGAAAAAAGAGAAAGAAAGAAGAAAACCAAATTATGAGTTTCAAAAATGAAAGGGTGAATCTACCTCCAATGAAGAGGAAATCAAAACAATAATTAGGAATTATTTTTTCCAATTGTATGCTCATAAATTTGACAATCTTAGTACAAGTTGCCCAAATTAACTGAAGAGGAAGTAAATTACTTAAATAACCCCATCTCAGAAAAAGAAATCAAACAAGCCATCAGTGAACTCCCTAGGAAAAAATCTCTAGGACCAGATGGATTTACTAGTGAATTCTATCAAACATTTAAAGAACATTTGATTCTAATACTTTTCAAGCGATTTCGGGAAAATTAGTGAAGAAGCAGTCCTACCAGACTCTTTCTATGACACAAATATGGTACTGATACCTAAATCAGGAAGAGATAGAACAGAGAAAGAAAATTATAAACCAATTTCCCTCATGAATTTAGATGAAAAAATTTTAAATAAAATATTAGCAAAAATACTACATCAACTTATCACACGAATAATACACTTTGATTAGGTAAGATTTATTCCAGGAATGCAAGCATGGTTTAATATTAGGAAACCCATCAGTATAATCCATCATTCAACAATAAAACTGGCAGAAACCACATGATTATCTTAATAGATGCAGAAAAGGCTTTTTTCAAAGTACAATATCCATTTCTATTAAAAACACTAGAAAGTATAGGAATAAACAGAGCCTTCCTTAAAATAACAGGTAGCATTTAATTAAAACCATCAGCGTGTATTATATGCAATGGGGATAGGCTAGAAGCATATCCAATAAGACCAGGAGTGAAACTAGGGTGTCCACTATCACCCCTCTTATTCAGTCTGGTACTAGAAATGTTAGCAGTAACAATTAGAGAAAAAAAAGAAATCAAAGGAATCAAAATTAGGCAAAGAAGAGACCAAGCTATAACATTTTGCAGATGATATGATGATATACTTTGAGAATCCTAGAGAATCAAGTAAAAAACTACATGAGACAATAAATAAATTTGGCAAAGTTTCATGATATAAAATAAACCCACATAAATCCTTAGCATTCCTGTATATCTCTAATGAAATTCTAAAGCAAGAGATAAAAAGAGAAATCCCATGTAAAGTTACTGTAGATATTATAAAATATTTGGGAATCTACCCACTAAAACAAACCCAGAACCTATATGATCACAACTACAAAACACTTCTCACACAAATAAAGTCAGATCTATCTAATTGGAAAAATATCAATTGCCCGTGGCTTGGTTGAGCTAATAAAATAAAAATGGCAATATTACTCAAACTAAATTATATATTTAGTGCCATTCCAGTCAATTTACCAAAAAAACTACTTTATAGAGTTAGATAAAATAGTAACAAAATTTATTTGGAAGAACAAACGGTCTAGAATATTAAGGGAATCAATGAAAAGAATTGCGAGGGAACATGGACTAGCTATACCAGATTCTAATCTATATTGTAAAGCAGCAGTTATCAAAACTACTTGATACTTGTAGGGAATAGAGTAGTGGATCAATGGAATAGATTAGGCACCCGAGATTCAGCAGTCAATGAGCATAGTAATCTATTATTTGATAAACTCAAAGATCCCAGTTTTGGGGATAAGAACACACTATTTAACAAAAACTGCTGGGGAAAATGGAATATAGTATGGCACAAACTGGGCACAGACCATTATCTAACACCATATACCAAAATCAAGTCTAAATGGGTGCATGATCTAGGTGTAAAGTCTGATAGTGTAAGCAATCTGGATGAACATGGAATAGCTTACCTGTCAGATTTGTGGAGAGGGTAAGACTTTATGACCAAACACGAATTAGAGAACATTGTAAAATGCAAATTGGATATTTAATTACATTAAATTGAAAGGCTTCTGTACAAACAAAGCCAATGTAACCAAGATTAAGAGGGAGGCAGGAAATTGGGAAAGACTTTTTACAACCTATGTCTCTGATAAATGACTCATTTCTAAAATATATGGAAAATTGAGTTAAATCTATAAGAATAGAAGTCATTCCCCAATTGATAAATGGTCAAAGGATATGAACAGGCAGTTTTCACAGGAAGAAATTTAAGATATCTATAAGCATATGAAGAAATACTCTAAATCACTATTGATTATAGAAATGCAAATCAAAACAACTCTCAGATACCACTTCTCACCAGTTAGATTGGGTAAGATAACAAAACAGGAAAATGACAAATGTTGGAGAGGATATGGGCAAATTGGATCACCAATGCATTGCTGGTGGAGTAGTGACCTGATTCAACCATTCTGGAGAGTAATCTGGAATTATGCCCAAAGGGCTATAAATAATTTCATACCCTTTGACCCAGCAATACCACCTCTAGGGTTATATCCCAAAGAAATCATAGAAGTGGGGAGAAGACCCATATATACAAAAATGTATATAGCAGCTCTTTTTGTCGTAACAAAGAACTGGAAATTAAAGTAGTGCCCATCAACTGGGAAATGGCTGAACAAGTTGTGGTATATGCATGTAATGGAATACTATTGTATTGCTATAAGAAATGAATAGCAGATGGATTTCATATTTACCTGGAGAGGCTTATATGAACTGATGCTGAGGGAGAAGAGTAGAACCAGGAGAAATTTGTATACAATCACAGACACAACATATGTGTGATGACCAACTATGACAGACTGGACTCTTCTCAGCAGTGCAGTGATATAAGTCAATCCCAAAAGACTCATGATGGAGAGAGATGTTTACATCCAGAGAAAGAACTAGAAAAACAATGAGTTTGAATTCTGATTGAAGCAAACTACTTGACGTCTTTCTTTTTTATTGTTTGGCTTTATCTCCTCTTTACCATTTTCTATTTCATGTAGTACAACACGCCTTTTAAACCTGATTAAAGTCTAATGTGAAAGTATTTTCAGATCCTATGCTGGATTGTATGCCATTTTTGGGGGGGAGGGATAGGGAGGAAAAGAAAATTTGAAACTCAAGGCATTATGGAATTGAATCTTGTAAACTAAAAGTAAACAAACAAATTAATAAAGACAGAAGAAATAAAAAAATCAAAAATCAAAGAAAGACTTTTTGATTGAGAGATTAAGACAATATGACTTAAGGGTGGAGCACTTTTATCCTTGTACTTTGTGTCCCTTAAGGAAGCTTGCTCCTTAAGGATGATTGAGTTAACAATTTACTGAAAGACATCTTTTGTTTAAAACTATGTGGCCACTTTGGTGAAAACTATGTGATCACTTTAGTGATGAGTTATTATGTTATAACATTGTGAATGCTGTGTTTTGGTTTCTGTGAATATTTTGCTTTAGTCTCTCCTGAAAAATAGAGAATTCACTATACTATGTGATCAGAACGTTGAGGCTGTTCACAGCAGCAGTCCTATGGAAAGCTGCTCATGCTTAGTTTTACATTTCTTCAGATTATTTTACAGATGAGGAGATGGATGCAAATATAGTTAATAGAGTCTTGCCCAGTGACACACAGCTAGTAACTATCTCAGGCCATATTTGAACTCAGATCTTCCAAACCCCAAGTCCAAAGTTCCATGCACTGTACCACCTAACTGCCCAACATCCTTAGCATCCCTTAAAATATCTAACAGGAAATAGAAATATGCATACACAATACACACTCTATAAATGTATATAAATGCCTGGACCTATATGTTTCCTCCAGAAACACACATTTGGAACAAGAAATCTGTAAGGAGTGTCTTGAAGACAGAGGGTCTGCAGACTTGCTAATTTTATTGGTCCTAAATCTATTAATCTAAGGTGGTGTTTGGGATTGTCATGGATGATAAGCATCTCTAGTGTGAGGACTTGCCAAGCCCTTTGCAGTACTGCTCATCCACCTTTGGTGTCCACCTATCAGCCAATTCTAACCCATGGCTATGTATGTGGGAGCCACACTCTGGTAAAACAGTCTCTGTAGGTGTACTTAACCAAGTTGTGAGTAACTAACAGACCTCAAACCTATCAGTGATTTAGGGCAATGTCTAGCCCATGCATGTCAAGACTTCCCCTGGCAGAATGGGCAGATGAGAACTTTTGTTTCAACAGCCATGAAAACTGTTGAAGCAGATGCTGTGGAGCACTTAGATAAAGACATCAAACATACCAAGGTTATCCACTGCATACCAGGTCATACATTACCAGTCATCCCAACTTTTGTTTTACCACTGGACTTCAGTGACTTTGGGAGAGAATGAGACTGAAGACTTTATGCAACTCTGATTCACTTAAATCCAATTCATATGCAGGTCAAGACATCACCCCAAGATATCATTGGTTCTTTTTTGAAAATGAAGAATAGGGAGCCAAGATGGTGGAGTAGAAACAGGACTTCTGCATGGCTCCCGTTATCACCTCCTCCAATACATGTTAAAAATGACTCTAAACAAACTTTAGAGCTACAGAACCCACAAAGTGACAGAGAGAAACAAATCTGCTGAAGAAAGCCTCATAGGCCAGCAGAAATGGTCCATCACAGTGCCTGGGAACCAAGGGCAGTCTCACCTGAGCCATAGTTTTAGCCCCAGGTCCAAAGAGCTGAGGCTAGAGCAGGCTTCATGAGAGTAAATCAACAGCAGCTGTAGTGGTTTCAAGACTTCTCAATTCATAAATGCCAAAGCCAAGTAAAAGGTCAATGTGGAACTCGGTTGGTCCAGAGAGGGATAGAAAAGTACAGTCTGGCTGCTACTCCTGGAATTAGAAGTGGAGAAGGCATGGTGTCTGCTGCAGCTTCTGGAGTGCCAGGCCTGGAGATTGTAGGGGGACCAAGTGAACTTTCAGAGGCTAAGCTGTCTTCCTTTTACCTGCTTGGATCTAGATCCAAGGTAGTGTTCCTGGGGTGTGTGACCAGTGATCCAGAGCATCTGGGGGCTATAAATGGGGCACCCATCTAATAGCTCCAGCAGCTGCAAAAACCCCAGTGATTTGGGACATAGCTCTCTCCATTCTGGAAGCAAAGTTACACTGTGGCAAAGGGCTCAAAAGTCAAGTAATTGGCTGCCAAAATTAGCAAGCAACAGAAGTACAAACATGATAGAATTCTTTTTTGGAGAAAAAAGGATCAAGGCATGGAGTGGGAGGAAGACAGTGAAGTCAGAATGCCTGCATCAAAAGCCTCCAAGAAAAAAACATGAATTTGTTACAGGCCATGGAGGAGCTCAAGAAGAATTTTGAAAATCAACTAAGAGAAGTGGAGGAAATTTTGGGAAGAGAAATGAGAATGATGCAAGAAAATCATGAAAAGTAAGTCAATAGCTTGCTAAAGGAGACACAAAAATACACTGAAGAAAATAACACTTTAAAAAATAGACTAACTTGGGGCGGCTAGGTGGTTCAGTGAATAGAGCAACGGCCCTGGGGTCAGAGGGACCTGAGTTCAAATCCGACCTTAGACACTTAACACTTACTAGCCATGTGACTTTGGCCAAGTCACTTAACCCAAATTTCCCTCCAAAAAGCAAAAATAAAAAATAGGCTAACTCAAATGGCAAAAGAGACCCAAAAACCCAATGCGGAGAAGAATGCCTTAAAAAGTAAAATTTGCCAGATGGAAAAGGCATTTCAAAAAGTCACTGAAGAGAATAACTCCTTTAAAATTAGAGTGGAGCAAATGGAAGCTAATGACCTTATAAAAAACCAGGATACTATAAAACAGATCCAAAACAAATAAAAAAAAATAGAAGGCAATATGAAATACCTCATTGGAAAAATCACTGACCTGGAAAATAGACATAGGAGAGATCATTTAACAATTATTGGTCTACCTGAAAGCCACGATAAAAAAAGAGTCTAGACACCATCTTTCAAGAAATTTTCAAGCAAAATTGCCCTGCTTTCTTGAACCAGAGGGCAAAATAGAAATTGAAAGAATTCACCAATCACTTCTTTAAAAAATATCCCCAAAATAAAACTCCTAGGAATATTATAGCCAAATTCCAGAGTTCCCAGGTTAAGGAGAAAATATTTCAAGCAGTCAGGAAGAAACAATTTGAGTATTGTGGAAACACAATCAGGATAACACAAGACCTAGCAGGTTCCATACTAAAGGATAGAATGGCTTGGAATATGGTATTCTGGAGGTCAAAGGAGCTATGACTAAAAGCAAGAATCATCTACCCAGCAAAACTGAGTATAATTCTACAGGGAAAAATATAGTTATTCAATGAAATAGAGGGCTTTCAAGCATTCTTCTTGAAAAGACCAGAACTGAAAAAAAAATTTGACTTTCAAATACAAGAAGGAAGAGATGCATGAGAAGGTAAACAGTAAAAAAGAAATCATAAGGAACTTATTAAAGTCGAGCTATTTACATTGCTACATGAAAAAACAATAATTGTAACTCCTAAGATTTTTCTTTGTATGAAGATAGGTGAAGGGAAAATTATATATATATATACACATACATGCACATATGTATATTCATAAACATATATGTATGTGTAGTAGGATGTATGTGTATATAATTATATATGTGAGTGTGGGCATTTGTATGTTCATGAGTACATAGACAGAGGGCACAGGATGAGTTGAATACAAAGGTATGATATCTAAAAATAATAAGAGGTGAGAGGGGAATTTTTTGGGAGAAGAAAGGAAGCAATAGATTAGGGTAAATTATCTCATATAAAAGAGGCAAGAGAAAACTATCATAATGGAGGGGAATAGCAGGAAGGTGAAAGGGAATGGAAAAACCTGATTCTCATTGAATTTGGCCTAAGGACAGACTAACATACACATTCAATTGGGTATCTTACCCTACAGGATAATAGGGATGTAGGGCATAGGAGGAAGGGATAATAGAGGGGAGGGCAGATTGGGGAAAAGGGTAGTTAGAAGCAAGCATCTTTGAAGGGGGATGTGGTCTAGGGAGAAGCTGGAGAGGGTGGGGGGCAGGATGGTATGGAAGGAAGTTTAATTGTTCTTTCACAGTATAACTACTATGGAGGTGATTTGGGTAACTACACATGTACAATCTATATTGAATTACTTGTCTTCCCAGTGGGTGTGGGTGAGGAAGGAAGAGGGGAAAAACATCTAGAACTCAAAGTTTTAAAAAACATGTTTTTTTTTTTTTACATGCAACTGGGAAATAGGATATACAGGTACTGGGTTATAGGGTCCCATTTTAACCTACTAGAAAGTTAGGGAGGTGAATGGGCAGGACAAAAGAGAGAACAGATTGGGAGAATGTAAATTCAGTAGGGGCAGGGGAAAGATGGGAAGAGAAAAAATTGTAATCCAAAGTCTTGTGAAGATAAATGTTGAAAACTAAAAATAATTAAAAATTAAACAACTAAAAATTAAAACAAAAAAGATCAGTGGCCCAGAAGTTTATAACATTAGTTGAATGTTAAGTTACTGAATCCTATTCTGTTAATGTGCACTTGTAAGTGTCTTGTGTTTAATATTTCTTTTATGTGTAAGAATAAATTACTTGGGTAAAAAAGGACTCTGAACAACTTCTGGAGCCCCAGCACCCACAGAACGACACAGAGAAGCTAACCTCCCGCTGAGGACAGCCCAGCAGCCCTGCAGGAAGGACCAGCGCAGTGGTCTGGGAGCCGGCAGCGGCAGAGCGCAGAGCGCAGGAGCCGAGCCAAGCCGAGCCCAGGTCCGCATGAGCCGAGGTTTTAGCCCCAGGGCGGCAGGGCCAGCAGCCGGCTGGAGGAACCCCAGAACACCAGGAGCAGTGGCGACTCCAGAATTATCAACATAGACATGCCTAGGACAAAGTAAGAGGTTAGTGTCCTATGGACTTTGGGACCTGTATTTGGGGAATGCGTCAGCTCCCTCCCCTGGGGGCTAGAAGCCGCTGAGGAGACACACCATTTTGTAGTTTTCATAGGCATTTCCGGCTCCCAGCCTACAAATCGTGGGGAGATCCAGCGATCAGTCTTGGGGGGTAATCGCTCTTGCTTTAACCTCCCTGGATCTGGATTGTGATCTAGGGTGGAAGTTGTGGGTGGGTTTACAGCTTGCCAGAAACGGAAGTTGCCCCCCACACGTTCGGGACGAAAATTCCTCTATCTGGCCTTAAAGCCATAGTGTGGCAACAAGCCCAAAAGTCAAGTAATTAAGTGGCAACATGCCAAGGCAAAGGAAACAGAAAAATGCAACCCTAGACTCCTATTTTGGGGGCATAGAGCGGGAAAAGGACTGTGAGGTCAGAAGTCCTGCTCCAAAAGCCCCAGGGGAAAACATGAGTGGGTTGCAGGCCATAGAGGACCTTAAGAAGGACTTTAAAAATCAAATAAGAGAAGTGGAGGAAAAATTAGAAAGAGAAATGAGAAGGATGCAGGAAAAGTATGAAATGAGGGTCAACAGCCTGACTGAGGAAAACAACACCTTAAAAAATAGACTAGCTCAAATGGCAAAGGAGGTCCAAAAGGGCAATGAGGAGAAGAATGCCTTAAAAATTCGCATTTGCCAGATGGAAAAAGAATCTCAAAAGTTCACTGAGGAGATTCATTCCTTCAGAGTTAGACTGGAGCAAATGGAAGCTAGTGACTTTATGAGAAATCAAGATGCTGTTAAGCAGATCCAAACAAACGAAAGATTAGAAGGCAATGTGAAATATCTCATGGGAAAAACCACTGACCTGGAAAATAGATCCAGGAGAGACAATTTAAAAATTATTGGACTACCTGAAAGCCATGATCAAAGAAAGAACCTAGAAATCACCCTTCAAGAAATTCTCAAGGAAAACTGCCCTGATGTTTTAGATCCAGAGGGCAAAATAGAGGTTGAAAGAATCCACCGATCACCTCCTGAAAAAGATCCCAAAAAGAAAACTCCCAGAAATATTATAGCCAGGTTCCAGAATCCCCAGATCAAGGAGAAAATACTACAAGCGGCCAGGAAGAAACAATTTCAATATTGTGGAAACACAATCAGAATAGCCCAGGACCTGGCATCTTCTACACTGAGGGATCGAAGGGCATGGAATATGATATTCCAGAGGGCAAAAGAACTGGGAATGAACCCAAGGTCACCTACCCAGCAAAACTGAGTATTTTGTTTCAGGGGAAAATATGGTCATTCAGTGGAATAGAGGACTTTCAAGCATTCTTGAGGAAAAAACCAGAGTTGAATAGAAAATTTGACATCCAGACACAAGAAGGAAGAGATGCCTGAGAAGGTAATCAGGGAAAAGAAATCAAAAGGAACTTATCAAAGTTGAACTATTTACATTCCTATATGGAAAAGCAATAACTGTGACTGATATCTTTCTCACTATGAAAATAATGGAAGAAGGGGGTGTGGTCATATGAATACATATGTGAATGTGTGTATATGGTTACAGTTATATATGGATAGAGGGCATAGGTTGAATTTGTTGGGAAGGGAGATTACTCAAGGGATGAAATTATGAGGTGAGAGAGGAAAGTGGCAAGAGGAGATGGGGAGAGACATGGTAGGGTAAACTATCTCATGTAGGGGAAGTGGGTGCAAAGGAGGGGGAGAATAAGGAAGGCTAAAAAGGCAAAACCACATTCACATTGAATTTGGTTCAGGGAGAAAATGGCATACATACTAAATGGGATATCTCAACCTGCAGCAGGATAGGGGGAAGGGGGATGAGAGGAGGGATGATGGAAGGGAGGGCATCCTTGGGGAGAGGGGAGGTTGGAAGTACCCACTATAGAAGAGGGACAGAATCATGTAGGGAATGGACCAGGTGGGGGGTGGGATGAGTGGGAGGGAATTATAAACAGCCTTGTACAATATATCTACTATGATAATGTTTTGCATAGCTAGACATGTACAACATATACTGAATTACTTATCTCCCAAGAGGGAATGGGTGACAAGGGAGGAAGAAAATGGATCTGAAATTCGAGGTCGTAACATTAAATGTTCCAAATATATATAAATACTATTATTAATACTCTTTTGCTTGTAATAGGGAGATAAGATGTGCAGGCATTGGGACACAAAGATTCACCTTCCTCTAATGGAAAAGTCTATGGGGGTATGGGAGAAGGTATGGGAGAGAGCAGATTGGAGGAAGCGATATCTTGTGGGACTGCTATTCTGGGAGGTTGGGTAGGGGAATAATGGGGGGAAAATGATTGTAACTCAAAATCTGGCGGAAATGAATGGATGTAAAACAGAAGTTAATGAAGTATTTGTTTAAAAAAAAAAAAGAATAAATTACTTGTCCTACACTGGAAAAAAAAAGAAAATGAAGGGTAGAAAACAAACATTTGTCTAAGGCATGATAGTTCGGTGTCTTGAGATTCAGTAAATATATCTAAGTTCTCTCTCTTTTTTTGTATGCTTCAATAAGCCTTCTGAGCCTTTATTTTTCCACACTGAGGATTCCTGATTTTTTCGCAACTATCCACTGCTCTTATCTAGAACCTGTACTTATCTAGTTGAATTTTCTTGTCCTAAAGCCAGCAAGCTCATGTAGTGAATAGAGCACTGGGCTCTATGTCATAAAAACCCACGTTCAAATCTAGACTCAGAAACTTACTGGCTGTATGAAACTAGGCAAGGAGTGCAGGTAAATAAATACTGACTATGAAGAGGTCTGTTTTAAACCCCATCTTCCATCTCCAGAGCCAGTATTCTTTTAACTGTACTTCTACCTCTTTAATGTCATGTTCTTATGATATTTTCACCTTAGAAAGGAAGAGAAGGAGAACAAAGGGGAATAAACTCTTATATGGTGCCTGGCTTGTGTCACTCATTGTGCTAAGTGCTTTTTACCGTATTACTTCACTTGATCCTCACAACAATCCTGAAGAGGTGCTATTATAATCCCCATTATACAGTTGAGGAAAATGAGGTAAACAAAGGTTAAGTGACTGGCCCTGGTTCATGAGTGAGTAATATCTGTAGTGCTTTAGTGAGTTGGATTAGTTGGACACTGATATCCTTTCTCAGTCTAGATCTATGATACTATGATCCTATATATTTCTATCTAAGTATGTTCTTTACAACAATAACATGAAACCTCAAACTCATGCAACATTACTTCTCCCATATACAAGAGAAAAATCTGTCTGATAAACCAATAGATTCTAGAGAAGATTCTAGTTCATTTTGGACTAGGTGCCCTTGCTATCTACTAACTCTAACTTCTTTTTCACTTGTCTTATAGGAAGCCAGTTGGTTCATTGGCAAGTCACTCCCTCTCACATTTCTAATTATTTCCTTTCCCCTACCCTCACACAGCCATCTTTCCTATATCCTCCCAAGTATTCCCCTTTCTTCCTAAATTATACAAATGTTTGACAGGTTCACTGTCAAGGGCATAGTAGACAAAAGTTGCCCACTTATTATGAATTTCAGATAAACTGGACTCTCAGAACATTTTAGTGAACATAATATCATTAGGACCAGGCAGAGTTAAAAAGTTGGCCAAAAAATGTGGTCAGACTAGAGAGACACACCTTAGTATGTGTCTAGCCTACCACATTTATTGGTGCCTCAGGTCATCTCATGACCTTCTTTATCCCTCTTTCCCCACCCTTGTATTTCTCAGAACCATAAACTTTTTTATTTTGTCTTACAACTTTTCTGGCCTTCCTCTTCTGTCTTACATGATTGCTCCATAAATGCTATTCTCTTCCCGCCTTCCCCTTAAAGGCAGCATAGTTTTAATCTAAAAAAAAAAAAAAAATAAAGGCAGTACTGCCTTTGACTTTGGCAGTAACCTTAGATATTGTATGACATGGCTCTTCTGATAAAGGTTGGGGAAAAAGCCCAAGTAATAGAGGCATAAGGTTAGTTTCCCCCCTCCTACCCTTTCCAATTCTGGCCTGAACTGAAACTCAATTATTGCCAATTAATTTATTTTAATAAATAACTATTAAGTACTTATGTCCCAGATCATGCTTTTTTCCAGCTCATACTTTTCTAACTGTTCCTGAAAAAGGCAGAAAAAAATAATATATTGATTTAGTTGAAAAGTCAATAGATTAGTAGAGATATAGAGGATATATATATATATATATATATATATATATATATATATATATATATACATATATATATATCCTCTGAAATATACTATATATATAGTATATTTCAGCTTATAAATTAATACTCATCTGCATGCAAAATATTATAACCATCAACTAGGCCTGACTCTCAATGAAATTAAGTGGTTACTACCTGTATATTCTGCACCCTCTATTCCCCTTTCTCAACCCCATCCTACCCCACACTTAAGTAACTAACACACTTTCGTCTTCCTCACTCCTACCCTGCCAAACCTGCTCTCATTAAAGTCCTGGAACCAATTCTTATTAAATATTTTTTTTAATATATGAAGCCATGTGTTACTACTTCCCTGTTTTTTTGTACTTTTTAAAATCAGTTTTAATCTAAAATAATAAAACTATTAAGATGGAATTTTAGGTATCAGCAAACTGGACATTTTGAACAGTAGGACAATTTCTGATGCTCCTAAAAAGGCCCTTCATGATTTCTTATATTCTCTGCATGTACATAAGGCTAGAAATAAATGTTTGATGCTTTCTAGTGTTAATCTACTAAAGAAATACTTGTCATGGTCCATAATGACAACAACATTTGGTAACTTTGCTCAAGTTTGATGATATTGGACATTTTCATAGGAAAAAATGGTGACATACATAATAAAATGCATACTGTACTAGTCGCGCTACAAATAAATGTGTTCATGCAGAATTAATTTTTTTAAACAATTAAAAAGCAATCGATTGTAATGAGGAGAATTTGACTTCCACTACTGGCTTTTTTTCCAAATTCACTTCTCGCATATAACTTGCCAAAAAAGGTAGCAATTAGTTCCAATAGCATTGGGATTATATGTCTGCTCTTAAGAATTAAGTACGGCTGATCACAGAAGCCAGAATGAAAATAATCTTTCCTCCTCACCTCTTTCCATAGGCAACAGAGCAGCAATAATTTATTTCACTCATAACTAATTCAAACTAATTTAGAATCTCACAGCTGACTGTATGTCCTATTATCTATCCCCTTAAAGACTAAATCTGCTTAAGGTGTTCACTTAGTAGAAAACAACTGAACAGGACCAAATTGAGCCTCCTCAGAAAAATAAACTTATATCCTTCAGGTGACAGGCCTCACTTGGAAAAAAAAATGTTTCTGTACATGTATACACTTTAAAGGAGTTCCATTCAAGAACTTAATGAAATACCATTTTCTCTATTAATTTCATTTAAAAATATATTGTAAAAGTCACTTGATTCCTCTTTGCAATTGCCAGCTTTGAATAACCATTTGTCAGAGTCACAACACATTTATAGCTAAAGTCTTACAAGCAAATGTTTTCTTAGCAGTTTATGATAGCTAGTACCAAGTTGAGGAACTTTATTATTTCAGAAGACATTCAGTGGCATCATTTGAGCACACTACCAAGTTGCAAATCCAGCTCACTTCAAGGATGAATAAAGAACCCTATTTTCTAATATTATTTGATATGTGAATGGAACTTAGACTCGTTTCGGGCATATAGGGATGAGTGGTGCTCTAGCACAAATATTTCCTGTTGTGTGTCTAGATATTAGACCATGAAGTCAAATCACTTTCAAGACATTTTCATCCCCCTTAGTAACTCTCTTCTCACTTCATATCCTGTCTCTCTTTCAAATGTTCCCCTTCTCTCACTGATACCATCCTTCTTCAAGTCTACATACATCAGAGTCATCTTTGATTCTTTCTTTCTTGTTCTCAACATCTGGTAAAAAACCAAGTTCTGTTATTTCATTACATCACAAAATAATAGATTCAAAGTTAAGAATTGCCATACAGATCACCTAGGACTATAGGATCATAGAATGGGATTGTAGAATTAGAGCCAGTGGAACAACATTGTCCACTGTTTCCATCCCTGGTTTTAGCAAAGAGGAATCCAAGGTCTAGAGAAATGAAAATTTGTATGCGTCAAACTGGAAGGAGGTGAGAGAGTTGAAATTAAAACTCAGGTGTTCAATTCAAAATCCTACACTCCTTCTATTATTCTATGTTGCCTCTTAATGAATCAACAGCCAATTTTAAATCACTTACTCTGAGTCTGACACTGTGGTGATAATAGTATCTACAGAGAAAAAAGAAAAAGATTTCCCTCTTAAAAGTGCTTGTATTCTACTAGGGAGACAAATTATACATAGCTATACCAAGATATTTACCAAGCATAGGAAAAGAACCTTTAGAAGGTAAGACACTTTTCGGTTGTGTAGAGATGAAGCGACCAGGAAATACCTTCAAAATTTCTGTTGAATTTGAACCTTCTTTCTATTCTTCTTGTCATTAGCCTAGATAAAGGCCTTACTTCTTCACCTTAGAGGCAGCTAAATGTCCCAGTGGATGGGGTCCTATGCCTGGAATCAGGAAGACCCGAGATCAAATCCAGCTTCAGAACCACTTTCCAACTGTGTGACCCCAGGCATAACACTTAACCTCTGTTTGCCTCAGTTTCCTCATCTATGAAATAGACGTTATTTTGTTATTCTGAGGATCAAGTGAAATAACCACAAAGGGTCCATGGTACATAGAAAGTATAGTATAAAAATTATTATTATTACTCAAGTGTGAATTAATGCACTGGTATTCTTCATGACATTCCAGGCTTCAGTCTCTTTCCAATACACCACTGCATAAAACTGCCAGACCGGTCATTCTGAATGTCTCTCATGCTCTTACTAAGGAACGTTTTATTACCTTTCTCCCTCTTCTATAATATCAAGTTCAAATATTGCTTCCTATTTCAAGGCTACCATTATCTGACTTCAGTCTATTTATGTAGTATTATTTCTCAATCATCTTCCAAATAAGAGTCTTCAAGCATTTAGCCACATCAATTTTATCCCTCGTGAGCCTTCCCTTCTTGAAGCTATTGTTCTTCATGTTCTTCAACTAATTCTTATATAGTGGACTCAAGACCCTTCACATCCTGGTTGCCTTTCTCTGACTGAATAATTTTTAGTGTATAAATTTCCTTCTTAAGGTATTGCGTGCAGGTCTGAACATTCCAGATTATATTTTTAAAAGGGCAGAATGGAAAGGAAGTATCACTTTGCTATTTGTATAAGCTATGCATCTCTTTATTTCTTTATTAACTTAATCATTTATTGATTTATTGATTTTTAGTTTTCAAATTGTCTTTTACTAGATTTTGAGTTCCAATTTCCCTTTCTCCCTTCTCACCTTCCTCCCTAAAAGGGTATGCAATACTATATAGGCTATACATGTACAATCATATTCCACATATTTTCACATTAGTCATGTGAAGGAACCAGAACCAGAGAGGAAGAAAACAGTGAGAGAGAGAGAGAGAGAGAGAGAGACAGAGAGAGAGAGAGACAGAGACAGAGACAGAGAGACAGAGAGACAGAGAGAGAGAGAGTTCTTCAATTTGTATTCAGGGTCTATAGTTCTTTCTCTGAGCATGGACAACATTTTCCTTCATAAGTCGTTTTGGAATAATATTAGATCATTGTATTGCTGATAAGAGCTAAGTCCATCAAAGTTGGTCATTGAAAAGTGTTGCTGTTACTATGTACAATGTTCTGGTTCTGCTTACTTCACTCAGTATCAGTTCATGTAAATCTTTCCTAGGTCATTCTGAAATGCACCTGCTCATCATTTCTTAAAGAACAATAGTAATCCATTACATTCATATACCACAACTTGTTCACCCATTGATGGGCATCTTCTCAATTTCCAATGCTTGGCCATCACAAAAAAAGAGTTGCTATAAATATTTTTGTACTTGTAGTTCCCTTTCCCTTTTTATGGTCTC
The DNA here is from genome assembly GCA_011680675.1 of Gymnobelideus leadbeateri. NCBI lineage: Eukaryota > Metazoa > Chordata > Mammalia > Diprotodontia > Petauridae > Gymnobelideus > Gymnobelideus leadbeateri. The sequence continues at coordinate 20,739 of WOXC01011931.1, read as the reverse complement.
TTTGGTATACAGACCTGGTACTGGTATTGCTGGGTCCAAGGGTATGCAGTTTTATAGCCATTTGGCCACAGTTCCAAATTGCTCTCCAGAATCATTGGATCAGTTCACAACTCCACCAACAATGCATTGGTTTTCCAGTTTTCCCACATCTTCAACATTTATCATTTTCCTCTTTTTTCATGTTAGTCAATCTGAAATGTGTGAGGTGGCATCTCAGAGTTGTTTTAATTTGTATTTCTCAAATCAATAGAGATTCATAGTATTTTTCATATGACTATACATAAGCTATGCGTCTCTTAATGTATCGCATGTCTACATTTACTTTTTGGTTGCCACACCCCACCTCCCTTCTGCAATCTTGCTGTACCTCTGATGTATACTATGATGTTTCAAATTAAACCAATACAAAGAAAAAAACTATTAAGCATTTACTATGTTCCAAAGAAAGTACTGAGCACTGGGGATAGAAATATCAAAAAGTTGCCCTCAAGTAGATAACATTCTAATAGTAGAGATGACACATACAAGGGAATAACAGAGAAGGAAGTTTTGGTCTGGAAAGTGACAAAAATGGTGAACAGAACATTATCATCAATTAACATAACATTTTCCAGATGTAATGGTAGTGATCACTTGATTACAATTCTGAGAAAGAAGTAGAAAGGAAGAAGTGAAAAGAATATAGTTAGCAGAAGGGAGGAAAATGGGGGTGGTGTTGAAGATGAGGAGGAGTAATGTAAGAGAGTGCAAAGCTAAGTGGCAGAGTTCCTCCGAGATATGAACTCTGATACTCTAAAATGAGGTGCCAAGTATATGGTTCACAGGTCACATGGAGCCTTCAACTCTCCTGAGAATAATTAACAAGAATGAGAAGTAATTTGGAAATATTTAATAACATAAATGTAAATCCAGTAACAAACATGGGTCACATTTATATGTGTTTTATTAAGTCAATATGTGGTCCACAGGAATTCATATGTATGGTTTATTGAGCCTGATTTCTATTTGAGTTTGATACTACCATTCTACAATGCCCAAGGATAGTTCATCTGAATCAAATGAACTGGAATTGAATTCATTGAATTCATCAAGTGCAGTCAGGTTATCTCTTATTACTTATCTCATCTTATTATTTTATCTTACTTATGTTGAGTTTCAGCTCCCTTTTAATCATCTTTGTGTTTTGTTTTGTCATTTCTAGTGCAAAAGTCATTATATTTGACAGAGGAAATACAAGAAAAATAAGATTTAAACACCTCTGTCATTCCTCTGTTCTCAATTCTCATCATTCTACCCATCCCCAATCAATAAACAAGCAAAAGTCCCATTCCTGCTTTGAACTTCCCTTTCTTCCAATACTGTTTTTAAAATAATAAAAACAATTTTTTTTCTGTACTTAGTTTACTTTTTAAGTGTTTTAATGAGATAAAAAGGGAGTGCTTTAGCACTTCTGTTATTTTTTATGACTGTCACAATATTATATTCATCCTCTATTGGATTTGGTTTTATCTTTTGAACATTTCTTTTGTTAAATATGCTTGTCAATAAATTGTGTATACATACATATGCATAAAAGTATGTGTGTATGCACACATATACATACATGCATGCATACATACATACATTTACCCACACATTAGAGACATTAATCGTTTTAGAGGAATTCCAGTTTTCCTCCTTTTTCCTGTTCCCTTGTTATTTCCATCTCTTGCTCCTTGTGTCCTCACAATTTTGATTTTGAGTTTCTTTCAATCCTTCCCCATTCCCTATGGTCTTTTAGTATATGTTTTCTTATCTTTCTTGTGAAACCTTTGAGATTGGCTTTATTAAAATCTAGGGTGCATGCCAGACTGCCTTTATTCATCCTCCCCTGCAAATGTTGAATGTTTCCTTACCTCTCCGCCTTTGTTTATGCTGTTCCTTGCATCTATAGTCCCTTCAAACGTACTACCTACTCCACCTGCAGAGTTTTTATCCTCCTCTTTACAACCCACTCTTCGAGGAAGCCACTGCTGTCTATAATGGCATTTGACCATATTGATTCTTATAAAGTTCTTGCTTTATACCTCATTATGGTGTTTTCATAAGTAGTTATGTGTTACAGTATTTTGTGTGTTGTTAGTTTCATGAGAGAAGGAACAATGTTTAATCAAGATAATTACTTTCCCTAGCTGTATAGCACAGTGCTCTTCAGACATTTATTCAAATAACAAGCATACTCCCTCAATCACTTTAAGATGGAAACATCACTTACCACTTGTCTTTGCTCCCTTCATAGTGGATCTACCCAATGTGTTTGCTGGACACCTTCCTTTAGGACTTTAAAAAAATCATCTTGAATTTAAATAGGCTTGCAAAACACTTTACATGGGTTATACCATTTGATACTTACAACAATCATATAAGGTAGTTAATATGTTTTTACGATGTTTTTTTTACAGATGAGGAACCTGAGACTTAGAGAGACTAAATGACCTTCCAGGGTATCACATTTTGGATTTGAAAAGGGATTCCAATTCATTTTTCCCAGGCTTCAAGTCTAGCACTGTGCATACTGTACTACTTTGCTCTACATTTCTTTACTCCTTCTCTGAGTACAAGTATAACACTTGGGTTATATCTCACCCTTAAATGATTCACTTCCCTCCTCTATTTAATATACATTTTCTTGAAAATATATTTAGCAGAGGGGGCAGAGCCAATATGGTGGAGTAGAAACAGCACTTCCAAGGTGATCAGCCCCACACCACTTCCAAACAATGTAAAAGATGGACTCTGAACAACTTCTGGAGCCCCAGCACCCACAGAACAACACAGAGAAGCTAACCTCCCACTGAGGAAAGCCCAGCAGCCCTTCAGGGAGCAGCCAGCACAACACAGCGCAACTCTCTGGGAGCTGAGCCCATGACCATGTGAGCCGAGGTTTTAGCCCCATGGTGACCCAGCCAGCAGCCGGCTGGAGGGACCCCAGAACACCAGCAGCTGTGGAGATTCCAGAATTATCACCATAGATACGCCTAGAACAAAATGAGAGGTTAGTGCCCTATGGACTTTGGGAAAAGTATTTGGGGAACGTGTTGGCTTCCTCCCCGGGGGTGAAAACCAGCTGAGGAAATGCGGCAAAGGGGCCATTTTGCAACGTCAGTGGCAGCTGCAGCTCCTGGTCTGTGAACTGTATGGAGATCCAACAATCAGTCGGGAGTTAATCGCTCTTGCTTTAACCTTCTTGGATCTGGATTGTGGTTTGGGGAGGAGGTCTCGGGGGGGTATCCAACGTGCCAGAGCAGGAGTCTTTACAGAGGCCTCACAAACTCTGGAAGTTGTGAAGACCCCAACGTTTGGGACTGAAGCTCTCCTGTCTGATGGCAGAGTCCTATTGTGGAAACAAGCCCAAAAATCAAGTAATTAAGTGGCAACATGCCTAGGCAAAGGAAACAAAATAAACAGAAAAATGCAACATTAGACTCCTATTTGGGGGGCAAAGAGGATCAAAGCATGGAACAAAAGGAGGACTGGGAGGTCAGAATTCCTGCACCGAAAGCTCCAAATGAAAATAAAAGCTGGCTACAGGCCATAGAGGACCTTAAGAAGAAGATAAGAGAAGTAGGGGAAAATTGGGAAGAGAAATGAGAAAGATGCAAGAAAAGTATGAAATGACAGTCAACAGTCTGACTGAGGAAAATAACTCCTTAAAAATAGACTAACTCAAATGGCAAAAGACGCTCAGAAAGGCAATGAGGAGAATTGCCTTAAAAAGCCGAATTTGGCAGATGGACAAAAAGAATCTCAAAAGCTCACTGAGGAGATTCATTCCTTCAGAGTTAGACTGGAGCAAATGGAAGCTAGTGACTTTATGAGAAATCAAGATGCTGTTAAACAGATCCAAACAAATGAAATAATAGAAGGCAATGTGAAATATCTCATGGGAAAAACCATTGACCTGGAGAATAGATCCAGGAGAGATAATTTAAAAATTATTGGGCTACCTGAATGCCATGATCAAAGAAAGAACCTAGAAATCACCCTTCAAGAAATTCTCAAGGAAAATTGCCCTGATGTTTTAGACCCAGAGGGAGAAATAGAGGTTGAAAGAATCCACCAATCACCTCCTGAAAAACATCCCAAAAAGAAAACTCCTAGGAATATTATAGCCAGGATCCAGAATTCCCAGATCAAGGAGAAAATACTACAAGCAGCCAGGAAGAAACAATTTCAATATTGTAGAAACACAATCAGAATAGCACAGTACCTGGCAGTTTCTACACTGAGGGATTGAAGGGCATGGAATATGATATTCCAGAGGGCAAAAGAGCTGGGATTAAAAGCAAGAATCACCTAGCCAGCAAGACTATTTTGTTTCAGGGGAAAACATAGTCATTCAGTGGAATAGAGGACTTTCAAGCATTCGTGAGGAACAAAACCAGAGTTGAATAGAAAATTTGCCATTCAGACACAAGAAGCAAGAGATGCTTGAGAAGGTAATCAGGCAAAAGAAATCAAAAGGAACTTATCAAAGTTGAACTATTTACATTCCTACATGGAAAAACAATAACTGTGTCTGATGAAACCTTCCTCATTATGAAAATAATTGAAGAAGCGTATATGGGCATATGAATACCTATGTGAATATGTGTATATATGTTTGCAGATATACATGGATAGAGGGCACACGTCGAATTTGGTGGGAAGGGATGATACTTAAGGGGTGAAGTTAAGAGGTGAGAGAGGAAAGTGACAAGAGGAGATGGGGAGAGACAGGGTAGGGTAAACTATCTCATGTAGAAGAGGCAAGGGTACATAGTTGGAGGGGAGGGGAAGAACAGGAAGGCAAAAAGGCAAAACTATATTCTCGTTGAATTTGCCTCAGGAAGAGAATTAATAAAAAAAAGAAAATATATTTAGCAAGACTTCTTGCATCCAATCATCATTAGTTGTAAGCTACCTAGAATTTAAGGATATCATGTGTCTTTTCATTGCATTTTGTGTTACCCAAGATTTTGATTCTCTTGAGATTGTGGAATTCATTCATTCATAGGTTTATAATATTATGGGTAAATGCTGAACTTTAACACAGAATACATGAAACAATTGCAAAAAAGGCAGAAACATTTTTTTAATCTACCTTGTGATGGAAAATAGATGAAAAGTCCCATAGGTTGTAAGAGGAAAAGATTCATGCAAGGCTCTTATAGTCCGGGAATGGTTTAGGATTTCAGAAAAACAAATAAGAAAAGGAAGGATATTTCATGTGAGGATGGTGAAATTTGAGTAAAGCTAGAAAGGAAAGAATTGGATTTCTGTACATATATATGGACATTAGATGTCCATATATTTGTAGATTAAAACGTTAATTTGGTGGTTTCCACCCAATATATTTTTAGAATAAAATCAGTGTTGCGGTTTTATTTCAGACTGAGTTACATCTGAAATGTTCAAAGTGTTTTCCTACAGAATAGAATAATCAGAGTTGAGTATGAAAATACCTGGAGAAGTAAGAGATGTATGTATGAGTCCTAGTCAATGCCACAAACTCAGCTTTGTGAATTAGGCAAGTCACTTTTAGAGAAAAATGGGGATGAGCTAAATGTTAACTAATTTGACCTGTCTAACAAACCAATTATTTCATGTAAAATCTGGGATATTCATTAATCCTCTCTAAATGAGAAAATACTTTGAAAAATTGGAACTATAGTGGCCTGTAAAAATCTAAGTGATATCCCTTTTTACTGACCTTTCATACCAGAAGTAACTAGCTAAGGTCATATTCCAGTCTTATATAATTTTCTGTGATACAAAAGTAGCATGCATCTTTTAACTTATCTTACATGCTGCCTGACCTTCTGCACTATATCTAATATCTTAGTAAAATTTAAACATAGGTGTGTGTGTATCAGTTTCTTAAAGCATCAGAAATACCTCAAACATGAAACATGAAACTAGTTCCCTCTCCTTCAGAAGATTTCCCATTAAATAAAATTTCAATGTCAGTTTTTCAACTCTTCAAACTCCTTTAAAATGTTTGCTTGTATTTTAAACAGCTTTCACTATCTTGGTGCCAGCCTTGAAAACTACTGTCAATTACACCCTCAGGATTTTAATTTTGTGACAGGAAGTCACAGTCCAGTTAACACAAGACAGTGCTAATTCACAGTTACAGGCATAAGATGTTTTTGTCTTATGGTAATACACATATCCTCTAGGATATATGCCTGCAAGGCTGTTCTTCAGAGCTAAAACCACTTTGCATATCATATAAAAGCTTGTACACAGCATGACTGTAATGGAGAATTGAAAAACCAAATGAAATATTCTGTTTATTTGTGAAGTTCAGCATTACTTATGCAAAGGGTATCCACTAATCCCTGAAAAAATAGCATATTTTATGAGGCCTGTTGGGTTAAAAATTAGTCATTAGAATTGACAAATATTTATATGATTTTTTTGTGTGTTGAATACAAAGAAAGAATGTATCAGCTTGACAATGATGGAATGCAAGGGGTCTAGGCAAAACTATTTTCATGCAAGAAAATAAATCCAGAGGATTGAAATAAATGACATAGAAAGAACAAAGAGCTTGAAAGCTCCTGGTGAGATTTTAGTCACAGCATTTAACAAAATCAAAATTTCTTCTCTTCTTTTGCATTCTCAGAATATAAATTTCGTAGATAGTGTTGAAGTTATTAAAAGCACTTCAACATCTCAGTGATGTGAATGTGACTGCATCCTGTAAATCCAGGAACCTCCAAAGTATCAAAGACACAAGCGACTCAAAAAGCAATGCAGGTATGAATGGTGAGGGGAAGTTGGTTATATTGCACTACTTGCTATGTGTACAAATCAATCAATTAACAAACATATATTAAACACCTATCGTATGGATTGTTCTGTGTAAGTAACAGAGAAAAGGCCAGAATGGTTAGGTCACAGAGTGAGTCAGGGTGAACAATGTTTAATCAATCTGGGACTAAGTGCTTTAAGGAATATCTGTTAAGTAATGTATGACCATAGATATTAGATGGAAAGCATAAGTTTAGCACTGCTACCAGAAGATGTAAGGATATATATATATAAGTGTACCATGTATAGATATTTTAACTAGTCCATGGGAAAACTTGGCTACAAATTACATGGGGGAAATAGGTGGGAAAATGGTAGCCTGCTAGGATCTAGAAGGTCTATAATTGCCCAAAATTTACTCCTTAGTAAATATAAAAATGCACCAGTTTCACAGGGAAAAAGTAGCTTCACCTGTAGATTGCTCTACCCAACCTGAAGATACAAAGAAAATTCAGATACCCTCCTGAATCATTGAAGTAGACAAGCCAAGAGAGGGAATGTGCCAGGCAATACACTAAGCACTTTTTATGTATTATATCATTTTATCCTTGACAACAACACTGGAAGGTAGGTGTTATTATTTTCTTCATTTAATTGAGGTAAGCAGAGGTTAAGTGTTTGCCAAGGGTCACACAGCTAGCAATTACTTGAGTCCAAATTTGAACTCAAGTCTTCCAGACTCCAGACCCAAGTTTCCATCAACTTCTTCAACTCAGGGGAAAGAATGGTGCAGAGACCAGACATTGTAGGGGGACATCCAAGTCAAGTGTCAGCATAAGACCTACAGGCAAGGATGAGCCCAAGGTGATCCCAGTAACTGTGGTAACAGCCTAAGTTGAAGTAAATTCATCCCAGTAACAGGGGGCAAAGAAGGAAAGAACTAGAAGAGAGCATAAAAGGCCATTCACTGATAGATCATTAGTTCAAGCAAACTACCTCTCTTTTACAAACTTGTTATCTGTAAAGAAAAAGGTAGGAGCAAAGAGAATAAAAAAGCAGGAGACAGAATAAATTATTGATATAATAAAATGTAAATAACAATCCAAATCTGAATATGAATGAGATGAAATCACCCATAAAAAAGAAAAGGATAGCCTAATAGATTAGAAAATAGAATACAATACATTGCCTACAAAAGAAACATTTAAAACACAAAGATTCATATAGTTAAAATAAAAGATTGATGCATTTTTATACCTCACAAAAATTCAAAAAGCAGGAATAACACTAATCATTTCAGATAAGTTCATAGTAAATATAGACAATGTAAAAAGAAGAAACAGGGAAATTATATTATTCTTAAAGGAATCATAGATTATGAGTCAACATAAAACTTTATACACAGGCAACAGATAGCATAACATCTACATACTTGAAAAGCAAATTGAATTGGAGAGAGAAATAGATAGCAAAGAAAAAGAGTTTAATTTTTTCAGGGGTTCTATGTATCACTTTCAGACCTAGGCAAATCTAGTCAAAAGATAAATAACAAACAACATAAGTACTTGGGTAGAATTTTAGAAAAAATATAATTTATAGACCTATGAAAATTGCTAAATAGGACTAAAAAGGAATTCATATAATTATCTGCCTTAGATTTTATTTTTACAAAACAAAACAAAAACAAACAAACAAAATTACTCATGCATTGGAGTATAAAGGCCTCACCAGATATAAAAAAGGAGAAAAGAAATACTAAACCTAATTTGTTCATTAGAGTGAAATAATAATATACTCAACAAATAAACCTTAAATAAATAAATAAAATTATAGACTAAATAAAATTATTCTAAAGTACTAATTATAAAAAATAGACAATTTCATCCAATTCTAAGGGTAAATCTTATATCTCTAAATCCTTTCCTCAAAAAATTAAAGGACAGGGGTGGAGCCAAGATGTCAAAGAAAAAGCAGGAACTGATTTTATCTCCCACTCCAACTACCTCCAATACCTTTAACAAAAAAAAAAAAAAGACTCTAAACAAAATTTAGAGCTACAGAACCCACAAAGAGATGGAGAGAAACAAATCTCTCACTGAAGGAAGCCTGGAAGACTGACAAGAAGGGTCTATTGCACATGCCTAGGAGATGAGCACAGTCCAGTATGAGTCGCATGGCCTAGACACAGGGCGGTCCAGACCCATAACACAGACTGGCTGGAACAGATTTTAGGAGAGTGAATTACCAGCTCCTGTGGTGAGTTCCAGATTTCTCAACTAATCAACACCAAAGAGAAAGTGAAAGGTCAATAGGAAAATCTGTTGGAACTGGGTGAGAGAAGAGCATGGTCTGGCCATTGCCCCTGTGGCAGCATAGGTGGTGCCAGTCCAGCAGCTGCAACTGCTGCCACATGGCTGCCTCTGGGATTCCTGGTCTGCAGATCACAGGGGGACCAAGTGACCATTTAGAGGGTAATCGTTCTTGGTTTAAACTGCTTGGATCTGGGTAGCAGTCTTTCGTGGTTTTCCTGGGGTGAGGAATGCTAGCATGCCAGAGCTTCTGTTGGCTGTAAAGAGGGGGCCCTCCTCATATCTCTGACAACAGCTCTCACAACAACTGCAAAAACCTCAGAAAATTGGGAAACCACTCTCTCCAGTCTGGAAAAAAAAGAGTTATACCCAGGCTAAGAGCTCAAAAGTCAAGTAATTAGTTGGCAAAATGAGCAAAGAGAATAAGTACAATCAGACCATAGAATCTTTTTTGGGCGGACAAAAATGAACAAAACATGGAACCAGAAGAAGAAAATATCAAAACTTCTGCATCAAAAGCCTCCAAGGAAAATATGAATTGATCACAAGCCATGGAGGAGCTCAGGAAGGATTCTGAAAATAAAATAAAAGAAGTGGAGCAAAATTAGGAAGAGAAATGAGAAAGATGCAAGAAAATCATGAAAAGCAAGTCAACAGCCTGCTAAAGGAGACCCCCAAAATACTGAAGAAAATAACACTTTAGGGGCAGCTAGGTGGAGCAGTGAGTAAGAGTGCCAGCCTCGGAGTTGGGACAACCCGGGATTGAAACTAGCCTCAGAAAATGAGCACCCACACATAAATAACGACTAGCCATGTAACCTTGAGCAAGTTATTTAACCCCAATTGCTTTAAAAAAAAGAAGAAAAAGAAAATAACACTTTAAAAATAGACTAACTCAAATGGCAAAAGAGGCCCAAAAAGCCAATGAGGAGAAGAATGACTTAAAAAGTTGTATCGGTCAGATGGAAAAGGTATTTCAAAAACTCACTAAAGAGACTAATTCCTTCAAAATTAGATTAGAGCAAGTGGAAGCTAGTGTCTTTATGAGGAATCAAGATACTATTAAGCACATCCAAACATATAAAAAATAGAAGGCAAAGTGAAATATCTCTTTGGAAAACCACTGACCTGGAAAATAAATCCAGGATAGAGAATTTAAAATTTATTGTACTACCTGAAAGCCATGATCAAAAAAAAGAACCTAGAAATCATCCTTCAAGAAATTCTCAAGGAAAAATTTCCTGACATTGTAGAATCAGAGGGCAAAATAGAAATTAAAAGAATTCACCAGTCACCTCTTGAAAAATATCCCCAAAAGAAAACTTATATTATAGCCAAATTCCAGAATTCCCAGGTCAAGGAGAAGATATTACAAGTAGTCAGGAAGAAACAATTTGAGTATTATGGAAACACAATCAGGATAACACAAGATCTAGCAGCTTCTATATTAAGGGATCACAAGACTTGGAATATGATATTCCAGAGGTCCAGGGAGCTAGAATTAAAAGCAAGAATCACCTACCCAGGAAAACTGAGTATAATACTTCCAGGGAAAATTTGGACATTCAATGAAATAGAGGACTTTCAAGCATTCTTGATAAAAACACCAGAGCTGAACAGAAAATTTGATTTTCAAATACAAGAAGCATGAGAAGTTAAACAGGAAAAAGAAATCATAAGGAATCCATCCATCCATCCCTCCATCCATCCATCCATCCATCCATTCATTCATTCATTTAAGCAATTAGGGTTAAGTAACTTGCTCAAGGTTACACAGCCAGTCATTTTTATGTTTGAGTGCTCATTTACTGAGACAGGAACCGATCCCAGGTTTGTCCCAACTCCAAGCACAGCGCTCTCACTCACTGCACCACTTAGCCATCCCATAATGACTTGTTTTCAGTATCCCTGTTTTTTTGTTTGTTTATTTGTTTGGTTTTTTTTTTTTTTTTTGCTTTTTGGAGGGCAATTGGTGTTAAATGACTTGTCCAAAGTCACACAGCTAGTAATTTTGTCAAGTATTTGAGGCTGGATTTGAACTCAGCCCTGACTCCAGGGCTGGTGCTCTATTCACTTCGCCACCCAGCCTCCCATAAGGAATTTATTAAAGTTGAATTATTTACATTCCTACATGGAAAAACAATAATTGTAACTCATGAGACTTTTCTCACTATGAGGATAGTTGAAGGGAAGATATATGAGTGTATATATGTATGTATAGGAGGGTGTATGTGTGTATAAATATATATATATATATATATATATGTATATGTGTGTACATGTACACATAGACAGAGGGCACAAGATGAGTTGAATATGAAGGGATGATATCTAAAAATAAAATTAATAGGTGAGAGAGGAATATATTAGGAGAAGTAGAAAGGGATAGATAGAATAGCATAAATTATCTCAAAAAAAGAGGCAAAAGAAAACTGTTACAATGCAGGTCAAGAGCAGGAAGTTGAAAGGGAATGGGTCAACCTTACTCTCATTGAATTTGGTTTAAGGGGGGAATAACATACACAGTCAAATGGGTATCTTACCCTATAGGAAAGTAGCTGAGAAGGGGATAAGACAAGGGATTTTAGGAGGGAGGGTACATTGGGGGAAAGGATAGTAAGAAGCAAACAATTTTGAAGACGGACAGGGTCAAACAAGAAAATAGACTAAGTGGGAAGCAGGATAGGATGGAAGGAAATATAGTTAGTCTTTCACAATATGACTACTATGGAAAGGTTTAGCAAACTACACATGTACAACCTATATTGAATTGTTTGTGTTCCCAGTGGAGGAGGATGAGGAGGTAAGAAGGGAAAGAATCTGGAAGTCAAAGTTTAAAAAAAAAAAACAAATGTTAAAAATCTTGCTCTTTCTTTTTTACATGCAACTGGGAAATAAGATATACAGGGACTGGGGAATAGAAATCCCATCTTCCTCTATAAGAAAATCGGAGGAGACATGGGAGAGGATATAAGAGATAACAGATTGGGGGAAGGAATATTCAGTAGATTTGCTATCTTGGGTTAGAGTAGGGGAGAGTTGGGGAGGTTGTAGAAATGACTGTTGAAAATTAAAAACAAATAAATAAATTTGAAACCAAAAAATAAAATTAAATGAAGTGAAATTCATACCATAAAAATTAAAGGCCAATCAATGAATTTTGTATACAACAAAACTAAATCAATACTTGAACAACAAATAAAAACTCTACAACAATGTAACAATATAGAAACTCTGAATAGTAAAGAAGATATTAAATGAAAGGGAAAAATCAATAAATAAAACAATGAACTTAAAAAAATAAAATAAAGTAAGCTAATTATTAAAACACATAGAGAAAAAACAAATTATTTGCATCAAGAATGAACAAAGATCATTCATGGCAATTGAAAATAAAAAGGAATTATGAAAACACTTTTGCCTTAACATGTGCATACATAAAGCAATATATATATATGTGTGTATAATTTAGATAAAATAATAGACTTGACTGTTGATTTATTAATGATTAAGAGTTGTAGCTAATGAGTAAAATCAATATGTATGTATCACACTTATACTTGATTGTATAGGCTTCAGTGGTAGAGCTTCTAAGAGTTTAACTTCCCTTTTCCAAAGGGTACAACTTGGCCACAAAGACTCAATGTCTGAAAGTTTCTTGCTCAAGAAAGAAAGGAGGAGGTGGGAAATGGAAAATGAGTCAGTATGGTCACAAGATGTTGTGCCTAGGACTGGGTCACTCTTGTGTTAGGCAGTGCCTGCCTCAGGACTTTATAGAGGTTGGTGGTAAGTACTCTTTTTTTCTTCTTGCTGTGGGACCTGGAAATCCTGTCTCCAATTCAACTTAAATGTAAGTTCACACTTTATCTTCATGTCAAGCCATGTTAATTTAATTTACATCGCTGGACTATGTAATATATCTTATTTAACTAACTGTATAAAAGTCTTCCTTGACTGGCAAGCATCCTTCAGTAGCAGGGAGACCTGGATCATCTTTTTTATTACAATAATGAGCTTTACTCATAATGTTCTTGTGCTCAGACACTTGTGCCTCAGTTATTTATTATCATAGATACTGAGAGAGAGAGACAAACACATGCATGTAGAAGAGGAGAGTGAGAGAGAAAGAGAACCTGGATATTTACAAAACTATGCATAAACAGATTAACAAAAGCAAAATATATTGTATAATTCACTTTCAGAAAAAATAATTGAAAATATCTAATTGGTCTCTCAAAGGAGAAAGAAAATATCAAGACTAGATGGATTTAAAGATTAATTCTATAAAACATTCAAAAAACAATTAATTAAAATATCACATATAGAATTTGCAATAATAAGAAAAAATACAATTCAAATAGCTTTCTATGATAGAAACATGATTTTGTAGCTATATAAATAGAAAGAGAAAACAAAACTATACATTAATATCTTTAATAAACATTAAAATAATTAAAATATTTGTAAGTTAACTTGAGTAATATAATAGAAATGTTAGATGGGAGGTGGGCCAAGACAAGTAGAGTATAAATAGGAATTCCCCGCAACTGATCTACTCCAATTCATGTAAAAAAGTGACACTAAACAAACTTTGGAGCTACAGAACCCACAAAATGACAGAGAGAAGCTAACCTCCTGCTGAAGAAAGCCCAGAAGGCCAGCAAGAAGTAGCCAGCACAACACTCTGGGAGCCAAAACCAGCCCCACATGAGCCTAAGGTCTTAGATTCATGGCAGCCACAACCAACTGCCAGCTGGACGGACATCAGATCACCAGCAATTGTGGCAGTTTCCAGAATTATCAACCCATAGATGCTAAGGACAAAGTGAGAGGTAAGTGCAGTGTGGATTTTGTGAACTGGGAGTTTGGGAGGGCAGTCAGGCCATTACTGCCTGGAGGAAGAACCAGCTGAGGCACCATAGCCATGCAGCCACCACCATGTGGCTGCTTCAGAGCTCCTGGCCTGCAGATTGTAGGGAGACCAAGCAACCAGTCTGAGGGGTAATCATTTTTGCTTTAACCTGCATGGATCTGGATTGTGGTCTAGGGTGGAGGTCCAGGGGTGTATAACCACTTTGTCAGAGTGTGTGGAGGCTAAAGAGAGGGCACCCAACTATAGCTCTAGAAGCTGAAAAGACTCCAGCAATTGGGGACAAAGCTCCTCTCTCAGGAATCAGAGTTCTAATGTGGCAAAGAGCTTAAAAGTCAAGTAAGTGAGTGGCAACATAAGCAAGCAAAGGAAGCAAAGCAAGCAGAGCAACCCAACATTAGACTCCTATTTGGGGGACAAAAAGGATCAAAGCATGGAACAGGGAGAAGACAATGATGTCAGAACTCCTGCACCAAAAGATTCCAAGAAAATTATGAGCTTGTTACAGGCCATAGAGGAGCTTAAGAAGGATTTTCAAAACCAAATAAGAGAAGTGGAGGAAAAATTGGCAAGAGAAATAAGAAGGATGCAAGTAAATTATGAAATGAGAGTCAACAACTTGACTGAAGAAAATAACACTTTGAAAAATAGACTAACTCAAATGCCAAAAGAGGCTCAAAAAGCCAATGAGGAGAAGAAGGCCTTAAAAAGTTGTATTTGCCAGATGGAGGAAGAATCTCAAAAGCTCACTGAAGAGAATCATTATTTCAGAATTAGATTGGAGCAAATGGAAGCCAGTAACTTTATGAGAAATTAAGATACTATTAAACATTTCCAAACAAGTGAAAAAATCAAAGGCAATGTGAAATATCTCAATGCAAAAACCAGTGACCTGGAAAATAGATCCAGGAGAGATAATTTAAAAATTAATGGCCTACCTGAAAGCCATGATCAAAAAAAACCCTAGAATTCATCTTTCAAAAATTTTCAAGGAAAATTGCCCTGATGTTTTAGAACCAGAGGAAAAAATAGAGATTGAAAGAATCCACCAATCACCTCCTGAAAAATTCCCCAAAAACAAAACTCCTAGGAATATTATAGCCAGGTTCCAGAGTTCCCAGATCAAAAAAAAATAAAAATATGACAAGCAGGCAGGAAGAAACAATTTGGATACCGTGGAAACAAAACTAGGATAACACAGGATCTGGAAGCTTTTACACAAAGGGATCAAAGGGCTTGGAATATTATATTCTGGAGGGCAAAGGAGCTGGGATTAAAACCAAGAATCACCTACCAAGCAAAACTGAGTATCATGTTCAGGTGAAAATATGGTCATTCAGTGGAATAGAGAACTTTAAATTATTTTTTTATGAAAAAATCACTTTTGAATGGAAAATTTGACACTCAGATACAAGAAGGAAGAGACTCATGAGAAGGTAAACAGGAAAAATAAATCATAAGGAACTCATCAAAGTTGAACTATTTACATTTCTACATGGAAAAACAGTAATTATAACTTATAAAACTTTTCTCAGTATGAGAATGATTGAACAGAATAGAAATGTATATATCCATATATATGTCTATATAGGAGGGTATATGGATATATGAGTACATATTTGATTGTGTGTCTATATGTGTACAGGTATACATAGAAAGAAGGCACAGGACCAATTGAATCGGAAGGGATGATACTTAAAAGGTGAGATTAAGAGGTGAGACAGGAATATAATGAGAGGAGATGGGGAGAGACAGAATGGGGTAAATTATCTCATATAGAAGAGGCAAGGGAAAAAGTGTTTCAATGGATGGGAAGAACAGGAAGGCAAAAGGGAATGAGTCAACCTTATTTTCATTGAAATTGGCTTAGAGAGGGAATAGCATACACACTAAATAGGGTATCTCACCCTACAGGAGAGTAGGGAGGAAGGGGATGAGAGCGGGGGATGATGAAAGAGAGGGCAGGCTAGGGGGAGGGAAGTTGGAAGCACCCACTTTTGAAAAGGGACAGGATCAAAGTAGAGAATAGAACAAGTAGCGGGTGGGATAGGATGAGGGGGTATAGTCAGTTTTATACAGTATATCCACTATGGACATGTTTTGCATAGCTCCTCATGTACAACCTATATTGAATTGCTTATCTTCCCAGGAAGGGTGGGTGATGAGGGAGGAAGGAAAAAAATCTGGAATTCAAAGTTTTAAAATCAAATGTTTACATATAATAATAATAATAATAATATTGTTATTTTTATTATTTTGCACATAACTGGGAAATAAGATACACAGGCACTGGGGCATAGAAATTCACCATGCCCTACTGGAAAGTTGGAAGGGGTATGGGGGAGATATGGGAAAGAGCAGATTGGGGGAAGGGATATTCAGTGGGATTGCTGTTTTGGGGTGGTGAGGAGGGGAAATGGGGTGAAAATTTGTGACTTGAAATCTTGTGGATGTAAACTAAAAAATAAAACAGAGGAAAAAAAAGAAATGTTATATATTATGACCGGGAAAGATTTATTTCAGGTATATTATATTGTTAAAAGCAAAGACTAAATAAATAATTTAGTGATGTAAACATAAAAAAACTTTATGATTATATCAATAGATATAGACAGGGCTTTTGATCAATTTCCAATTCACATTTTTAAAATGTACTTTTCTTACTTTATTAAATAATCACTATCAAAAACTGGGAGAAAATATTTTTCCAATGATAAAAAGACAGAGCTTTTTCTAACAAGATTAATCCTAAAGCAAAGCTGCTCATTAGCACCACTAGTGTTAATATGCACCAACAAATGCTTATTATAGAATATCATAAGAGAAATTGAAGGAGGAATCATAAGCCAAGAAAAAAATATCCATTTTTGCAGAAGAAATGATGATTTACTTAGAAAACTAGAAAGTTAACCAAAAATTAAACTGAAATAATAAATTGAATAAAGTTGAAGGGTAAAAAAATGAACTCAGATAAATCATTCACATTCCTGTATATTAGAAGCAAAACCAAGCAAGAAGATCTAGAAAGTGAAATCCCATTAAAAACAAAACTAAAGAATATATAAAATATTTCGGGGTGTATAATGAGATATTCTCAAGGATTGTGTGAATCCAGCTATAAAACACTCTTTGCAGAAATAAAGACAATCTACTATATCATCTTGGTCCCTGGGTATATTGGGCTTAGATATAGCATTGTTTCTATAGAGCATTGGTTCCACCAAGTGCACAAACAGAAGTAGCATTGCTGCCAAGTGAACTGGGTAGTGATGATTATTCCTGAAAGTCATTCTTTACTCCTCACAATAACAAAGCCAAGATTTCTGCAAACTCTGGTCCATAAGACTTCCAGATGCCAGTGAGAGACGCTTGCAAACTTGCTTTGACCTTTCAAAACCAGTAAGGTCAAAGCCTTCCAATTAATCTCCATCACCTAAAACAAATTGTAAAGCTAAAGCTTGTTTCATAGGTCAAATTTTGGCCTTAAAGGGATGAAGGGCCGGGGCCTCTTAACTTATAACATTGTGTCATCAGACACAATCAGAAAAGGGGAAAAACAAAACAAAACAAAAAAAGAGCAACAAAAGAGAAAAAAAATGACTGAAGCTTTGGCCACAAATTCTTTCTGATGCCCTCTATAGATACCAGAGTCTCCTATTCACTGTATATATAGTTAGCTGACTGCAAGCAGTTACAAAATGTCCATGCATTCTCCAAAGTCCTTCCATGAAATTTCCATTTCAAGTCATTACAGTTTTCTCAGAAAACAGATAACTCTGACTTCTCATGTGGATCATTTGCTTCAGCTTAGCACCTAATACTCTCTGTGCAAATGCTAGTCTACCCTGTTAACACTTAAATTGTTTTTGCTAGTTCTTCATTCACTATTTTGATGTATCCAGTGTCTGACAGGAAAGAGAAAGTGTCCAGATATATTTGTTTTGTTTTGTTTTTCCTCCTTTCCTTAAGGTAGAAATCATAGCCTCCACTGGAAGAGATGTTTGTAAGATTCCAGAGATATTTAACTATTCCACCAGAGAACTGTGATTATATGTTTAGAAAAGTTTCTTGGACATACCTATCTTTCATGAGCATGCATGCATATCTTACATGCACTACATTATCTCGTTTGAACTTCTCAAGAGCCCTACAAGATAAGGATTAAAAGTTTTACACAACCACCACCACCACCCCATTTTACAGATGAGGAATGTATGGTTTAGATAATTTATGTAACCTAACCATGGTCATACAAAAGAGGGATCTGAACCCATGTTGTGCCTATTCTAAATTTAGCACTTACGTGATGAGTTATTATGATGGTGTCTGAGCTCTGAGAAGCAAAGGAAGGGCTGTCTTATATTCTATGTTTCATTGCTAGCATGAGCATCTAAGTGCCAATCATTATTAGGTTATGCTTTGCGTTACCTCCGGTTATGCTGTGCTTAACAATAGCCTCTCAGAGTTTATACTGTGTCACTCTATGACAAGTACAATGCCTTTCAGAAAAGAAAATTTAAAAAAATTGTCTCAAGAGCTATCTTTTTTTTTCAATGTGACATTCCAAATAATTATGTCACATGTCATCCAAAATAGGCAGAATATGAATACCAGATGAATTAATTATTACTTAAAGAATTACTACTTGCTGTGGGAGATACTACAGTATACCTCTTAGAGCTCTATTTCAAGAGTGTTAAATTTGGGTTTTAAAAGCCTATTTGGATAACAATATTGAATTGAAATATATTTGGCTTATTTTTTTAAGTAAAGAAAATTATTCATATAATATATGTTCATGAGGATGAGGAATGGTGGAATATGGGCAAGCATCCCCATGGGATTCATGAATCAGCAGAATATCTATGAGGACAATGTTTTTATTTTTCTACTTGATCTCTGATTTATTTGCAAAATATCAAAAAATCACACTCAGGTTCCTGTCACAGATGAGATGAGGACAATCTATGCATGCTATATTACAAAAATTTAACGCCATTGGAAAAGTATTTCTAATTTCACATAATAACACACATTTATCTTATCATTATAACACCTTTAAGTATCCAAATGTGTATATTTTCTAAGTCTGTGAGTTGGTCAAGCCTACTAGAAAAGTTAAATTTTGCTCATAGAAAGAATACAAACAATATAAGTATTGTAACACAGGAAAGCATCTGAAAAATTTCAGTGATAAAGGGAATAATGTGAATATTTTGCCTTATCAAAAAAATTACTTTTTTTTCATTTTTAAACAAATGCTTTATTAACTTCTGTTTTACATCATTCATATCTGCCAGATTTTGAGTTGCAATCATTTTCCCCCCATTATTCCCCTACCCAAACTCCCAGAATAGCAGTCCCACAAGATATCGCTTCCTCCAATCTGCTTTCTCCCATACCTTCTCCCATACCCCCATCGACTTTTCCATTAGAGGAAGGTGAATCTTTGTGTCCAAATGGCTGCACATCTTATCTCCCTATTACAAGCAAAAGAGTATTAATATTAGTATTTATATATATTTGAAACATTTAATGTTAAGACCTCGAATTTCAGATCCATTTCCTTCCTCCCATGTCACCCATTCCCTCTTGGGAGATAAGTAATTCAGTACATGTTGTACATGTCTGGCTATGCAAAACATTATCATAGTAGATATATTGTACAAGGCAGCTTATAGTTCCCTCCCACTCATCCCACAACCCACCTGGTCCATTCCCTACATGATGCTGTCCCTCTTCTATAGTGGGTACTTCCAACCTCCCCTCCCCCCAAGGATGCCCTCCCATCCATCATCCCTCCTCTCATCCCCCTTCCCCCTATTCTGCTGCAGGTTGAGATATCCCATTTAGTATGTATGTCATTCTCTCCCTGAACCAAATTCAATGAGAATGTGGTTTTGCCTTTTTTGCCTTCCTATTCTCCCCCTCCCTTGCAACCACTTCCCCTTGCTTCTTCTACATGAGATAGTTTACCCTACCCTGTCTCTCCCCATCTCCTCTTGCCACTTTCCTCTCTCACCTCATAATTTCATCCCTTGAGTATTCTCCCTTCCCAACAAATTCAACCTATGCCCTCTATCCATATATAACTGTAACCATATACACACACATTCACATATGTATTCATATGACCACACACCCTTCCTCCATTATTTTCATAGTGAGAAAGATATCAGTCACAGTTATCGCTTTTCCATATAGGAATGTAAATAGTTCAACTTTGATAAGTTCCTTTTGATTTCTTTTCCCTGATTACCTTCTCAGCATCTCTTCCTTCTTGTGTCTGGATGTCAAATTTTCTATTCAATTCTGGTTTTTTCCTCAAGAATGCTTGAAAGTCCTCTATTCCACTGAATGACCATATTTTCCCCTGAAACAAAATATTCAGTTTTGCTGAGTAGGTGACCATTGGGTTCATTCCCAGTTCCTTTGCCCTCTGGAATATCATATTCCATGCCCTTCAATCCCTCAGTGTAGAAGCTGCCAGGTCCTGGGCTATTCTGATTGTGTTTCCACAATATTGAAATTGTTTCTTCCTGGCTGCTTGTAGTATTTTCTCCTTGAGCTGGGGATTCTGGAACCTGGCTATAATATTCCTGGGAGTTTTCTTTTTGGGATCTTTTTCAGGAGGTGATCTGTGGATTCTTTCAACCTCTATTTTGCCCTCTGGATCTAAAACATCAGGGCAGTTTTCCTTGAGAATTTCTTGAAGGGTGATTTCTAGGTTCTTTCCTTCATCATGGCTTTCAGGTAGTCCAATAATTTTTAAATTGTCCCTCC